>BQNB010055150.1:2767-39235 GCA_026074375.1 Tanacetum coccineum
AGCATAAACAACTAAGAAATACAAACTTAAGCTAAGAATCAGCACAAATGAGCTATTTGCTACAGTAACTTTAAAGCAAAAGTTTAAAAAGAGGTGTACCTTAATCCTTGCTTAAACAGGATTTTTGAATTCCCTAAGAAGCTCTAAACTTACCCAAAGCTTATAAATAAGCTTAAACTAAGCAAACCCAATGAGCCATCCCAAATTGCTCATTCATCCAATGCTTGATCAATCCAACAGTACTTTGTCCCCTTTTTTAATTTTCCTTAAAGTTTTTGAAAACAGGTTATAAAAATGGCTTATATTGAGAGCTTAAAGGTTAAAGAGATATTTGTAACTTAGAACACAAAGGTAAGACTAACTGAATTTCATTAAAAAAGTGAAGTACAAGTACATAGGAGAACTTAAACTGAAAACTTAATACACTAAAACTTTTAAACAATAAAAACTACTACTTTGCCACAAGGGGCTTACACAGCTTAAATAGGAAACATAAGCTAGGGTTCACTTGGTCTTTGTCTTCTTGTCTTCATGCAAGTGTGTTACTTTGTAGACACACAATTGAAGTGTGTTTGTTGTGAGAGTGTAGACAGAAACAATCCTGGCCCTCCATTTGCCTTTGTGCCCAAGTCGAAATTTATCAACCATTGATGAATTCGGTGGGTTTATGGATTGCCAACATGGCAAACCCATGTGGGGGGGTGGGGTTAAGGATGGTGAAGTTTTTGGATGCTTGTGGGAGGTCAACGAGGTGAGTAGGGACAGTTTATGGAGTTGGCGGGAAACAAACGAGGAAGATATACAGTGTTTTAAAACTTGGGTGAAGGTTTGGGAGTTTAACAGGTTTGGTCCCTCAAAGTGTTAAGGGGTGTTGCACCACACGTCCTTGTTAGTTATGGGTGTTTGGGGACTTGGCAGAAATAGTCCCCAAAAGTTATACAAGGAGTTGCACCACAAGTCCTTGTTAGTAATGGCTTTGGAATGTTGGCAGTTTTGCCCCTTGTGGTATTTCTTTGGCAAATTGGCAGAATGGGCCCTTCTCTTTATTTTCTTCCTTTTCTTCTTTAAAACAAGTTTAGGGATTTACAAGTTTAGTCCCTAAACTTGCTTTTCTTGACTTTTGGCTTTGGGTTTGTCGGGGTTGACTTTCTGTTGACTTTTTCAGGCTTTTTGGTTTGACTGGACTTTGTCTTTTTCCTGCTTTTCCATTCTGAGTCCGGTTTTGTCGTTTTTGGCTTTGTTTTTCGTCCTTTTGTGTGATATCCGTTTCCTGCACAACACAATTAGCAAAACAAGCATATATTTGGCATTTTAAGTCCGTTTTTGGTTATTTTAGCTCGTTTTTAAAGGTAAAAGGTATGTGTAATTAAACACATACCAAAATCCCCCATACTAAGGTATTGCCGTGTCCTCACGCAATGTTATGAAGTAAACATTTATGAAAACTAAGAATCTCAATCCCCTTGTACTAATATACATTCGTTAAAAGTTGCTAATTTTTCGTCAGTGGATATAAAGAAATCAAAAGCTTCGACAGTCCCGTTTTCATCCATTTTTTATTCTATACATTAACTATCCTAATATTTTTGGATTTTCCTTTTTTTTTCGCGACTTCCGTAGTTTGACTTTCCTTTTTTATTCAACATTGGGATCATAGAATGAGAAACGTCCATTGAAAGATATAAGGTTAGTTATCCGAATGGATAAAATTCATCGTCCACGATTTTTTCATAGTTCAAACCATAGCAATTAAATACAAAAATCATTTGTCAATATATGTATAAATTGCTTAGCAACTCACTATTCATGTCTTGTGAACTTTTAGTCCAAACATTGGATATTGATTTAAAGTGATGTACTCATTTCAACATCAACCATAGATCACTTTATTTCCATAGTCGTAATTCAAGATGAATCATGACTCAAAGCAAACAAATTTTTGGACCTTGTAACTTGATTTTAAAGGGATGCGTAATTTTAACTGTAGAACTTTTTGCAACATATTCATCATTATAATCACAGTTCTTTTAAAAGCTAGGATATGCGTTGCTTAGTTTGATACACCTACCTAGGCCTCGCTCTAGTAGGATATCACCAACCATCGACCGGTGTTATTAGTTTGAAATCCACCCCGTTTGCTAGCGTAGTGGGAAATCACATCAACACCTTCTTCTATTATGGCTAAGGATAAGAGTCTTAGTTGAAACCCTCAACGTTCCTGGTGAGATATCTAAACACACCAAATCCCTAGGGAATGATGTCTTAGTTTGAACCCCACTCATGGTTAGCGGAGTGGGATATCACGACACATCTTTTATTGTTCCATTTAATCAAATGTATGATTAATTGGCATAATTTCATATAAAAACTATGCATTTTTGCATTCATACTTCATTCTGCTTCTTTGCATTTTTTTTTTTGGGTAAAGACTTCTTTGGCATTTTAACTTTCAAAATTACTAAGAACAGAAAAATCACGCTTTAAAGAATCAAGTTACAAATTTGAACGCTCTATTTTCTAAAAACATTTGACTTGACTTGAGCACGTGTTTGATGATATAGGTGGTTGTAGGTGGGCATGCACATAGGAGGAGATAAGTAAAAGGTTTAGGTGGGTGTTTATTAAACATGTTTTTCGGAAATACAATTAATAAATGTAATATAGAAGTTTGAGAGAATAAAGCAAACCACATCAACCATCTCACTAGTAACTAAACCGATATTGAATACTTATATATATGTGTTATATAAATATTTTTTAAATGAAGAAAAATATGATTGGGGTATAATGGGAATATGAATAAAGATTATATATTATGTTGTGTATTAATAAACTTTATTTTTAAATGGTTAATAGTTTTCTAAAGTTATATTTATTTTAAAAAAATAATATTGTATATTTTATAAATTCATTATTATAATTATATGTATAGTTTAGTTAATTATTTATATATTGATATTGCAAGAGAGCCAACATCTTGGGGCTTACGAATCACTCTCCACTTTTTTGTCCTTTTGAATTTTTTTTGTAAGGGATGATTGGGTTATTGTTGTTGTATTTTTTTATGGTTTTTTGGATTTCCTTTTTTATGCCACGTTTGCTTGCTATTATGTGTTTCCGCTGGGATTGTGATTGGTCCTGATTAATGTTTAGTGATAGCTATAACTTCTGTTCAATTAGTTTCTGTTGGTGATATGGGTGGGTTTATATGTGTTTGTGTTGCGATTTGATTCCTTTGTCGTTTAACCGTGGTTTGACAGGGGGGGGGGGGGTGAGGGGGGTGAATATGTGTTTCTTGGTGGGGTGGGGTTGGAGAGTGGGGGGGGGTGGTTGTGGGGTTGGAGGGGGAAGGGGAGGGGTGAGGAGGGGGGGGGGGGTGGCATGGGGGGGGGGGGGGGGGGGGGTGGATTTTGTGGGGTTGGGCGTGGGGATGGTTTTGGGTAGATGATGGGTGGTGGTGGGGTGTTGTTGTTGAAGGGGTGGGGAGGGGAAATGAGTGGTTTTTGAGTTGATCGTTGTTGAGATTGGGATGGATGAGTGAGTTAAGGGTGCTTATGGGTTGGTGTTGTGTGTGGGGATGTGTTTTTTGTTGCATGTGGTTGGAGGGGTTGGGTGAAGTGTTTGGGGGTGGTTGGTGGGTGTTGTTGGTTTGATGGGGTGGGGGGGTGGGTGGTGATATGGTTGTGTTTGGAGGTGTGGGTTAGAGTGGGGCACGATCGGAGTTCTAGGAGTGGGGTGATTCAGGGCTTCAATGGTGGTATTTTATAAAATTCGAAGCAAATTTAGCAGCTCAGAGTGATAAGAGAAGGCCTAAACTATGGGTGCTCAGCTAGTAGATTAGGTTATGTTGCAATGCAGCCGCCAGAAGGAGTGGATGCCGATTGCACGACTACGGCCTGGGTCAAAAGATTGGTATAGGTTAGATTTTAGAGAGAGCTTTTAATAGAGCGAAGTATCATATTAAAGGAACTCAAATATAATTAGAACGGTGCTGTAATTATTTATAGTGCTAAGGAAGTAGCAGGGAGTTGTGCAACGAATGGTGTTTCCGAGGTAGCGCTTATGCATTAATGAGGCTGGCATAAATATTGTGAGTGATAGTTTCATATCTATGTTTTCGAGTGCGTGCGGGTGGGAAGTGGATGATGTCATGGAAGTGTGGTTTGTGGGTGTGGAAGTGTTGGGGTGTGGGAGGGCGTGTGTAAGTCATCGGTGAAATAATTGCATTGTGGAAATAGGCCTTTGGATTGGATGATTATGGGGTATTTTGAGTTGTGGTGGGAGAATATGTGGGGGCTTGGGGGTAAAGTGGATTGGGGGTGGTGCGGGGGATGGTTGGTGGTTTGGGTGGGGGAAAAATGGGCTTCTTAATTCTTTGGTCTATAATTCCTATTTGTGTGGTAAGATGGGTGATATGTCTTATTGTTTATTAGTTGGTTTAGTGTTTTGTTTTTGGTATTATGTAAATGGTGAGGGGTGTTGGGGGTAAATGTTGCGGTTGGAATTGAAGAATGGATTTTTTAATCTTGATCAGGTGCGGGTTATGTGCGTCGTTTATAGAGTATTGGGGAGGAAGTGGTGGCGGGGTATTGGAATTGGGAGGGGGGGGTGGGGAGAATAGGCTTTTTTTATTGGATGGTACAGAGGTTTTTGAGTTAGTGGTAATAAGTCGGTATTGGCGAGATTGAGTTGTTAATTTTTTGTTTAGGTGTGGGGTAAGGAAGTTTTACGGAGTGGGATGGTAAAGTGTGTATGATTTTGCAAAGCAAGAGATATGTCGCTCTATATGGGTGTTGGGTGGGTTTGGGGGGGGGGTTTGGTGGTAGGGGGTTTGGGGGTGTGTCGTTGGGGTTTTGGGATTTTTAGTTTTGTGGGGGGTTGGTTTTTTGGGGTGTGGTTGCATTTTTGGGGGTGGGTGATTTTGGGAAGACATTGTGGGGTGAATTGGGGGTGTGGTTGGTTCCGTTTTGGGTGGGGTGTGGGGGGTTTGGTGGTGGTTGTTGTGGTGGTGGCGTGGTTTGAGGTGGTGAAAGTATATGGGCGAGGGGACGGGGGCTGTGGCGGGGGCGCAATTTGGTAGGGTTAGTGGGGGTGGTTGTTGGTTGAATATGGGGGCCTTTGGTTGGTGTGGGGGTGGTGTTGTTGGTGTAAGGGGGGTTAGTTTCGTTAGGTTGTAGTGGTTTGGGGGTGGGGTTTTTTATGTTGGGTGGTTGGGTTACTTGTGTTTGGGAGTTTGGTTTTGTTTGATCCGAATTATACTTTCTTACGACTAATCTGTTTTTAGGTGTGTTCCTTTCTTGGTTGGTGCTCCTAGGTCCCTTTAGGTTTATGTCTTGATTGGGTTTGAGCGCGGGATCATTTGCGCCGTGCGTGTCTCACTCAGCTCTGTTTGTGACGTGTTGCTAGATAGATCTATGTTGTCATTTATGTTATTATAACTTATTTAAGGCTATGGTTTAGGTTCTAGAAATGGTTGAAAAATCATGATAAAGGCTGGTCATGGTCATGAAACTAGCTCGGTTTTTAGGGTTTAGGTTTTGAATTAGGGTTTTGATATGAAAAAAAGATGTTTATGAAAGCTTTAGGAATAGAATATTTATGGTTTTATACCATTGTACAATGAGTGTAGTTGCTTGTAGACACAGAAGTGTGGTTCTGGTGAAGAAATTAGAATGAAAACTTCGCTCGTGTAAATAGTGCTATTTTAGAGATCTCTGCTTAATTGTACTTGTACATTGAGCTTTTAGGATTTGTACTTTGAGTGATGAGATGTTCTTTATTAATTTCAAAGGAGGATTGTTATATTTCTTGTTCGGTATGCTTTAGTATCTTTGTGCATTCAGACTTTAGATTTTAATCAATCATGGAAATGTAGGTGTTAGATGCATCCGAGATATACGGTTTTAAAGCCCAGTTGATATAAGTTGTTAATGGTAATATAGGGGGTTGTAATGTACTTTGTAAGAAATTAGTTATTGATATTGACTTTGAATATATTATGATGGATTGCTGGGACATTTGAAGATTAAATGATAGGATTGTCATATGGTGTAGTTGCCTGAGTCTGTTAAATTTAGTTTGCAGATGATGTTTGCAGCATTGTGATATTTGGCAAAGTAAGTAATGTAATGTAATAATGAGCGAAAAAATTCCATGAAAAATTGTGCAGTTTCAAGTATTATAACTGATAGATTGTTGGATTTTATCACAAAGCTTCCTAAGTCATCGCAAGGTTACGACACCATTTGGGTGATTGTTGACCGACTTACGAAGTCTGCAATATTCGCACCAATGAGGGAAACTGACGCCATGGAGAAGTTGGCAAGGATGTACCTGAAGGAGGTAGTCACAAGGCATGGAATACCTGTCTCGATCATTTGTGATCGTGACCCTAGATTCGCTTTAAATTTTTGGAGGTCACTTCAGAAGGCTTTGGGTACTAATTTGGATATGAGTACTGCGTACCATCCACAAACTGATGGACAAAGTGAGAGAACTATCCAAACTCTCGAGGATATGCTACGTGCTTGTGTGATCGACTTTGGAAATGGTTGGGTTAGACATTTGCCACTAGTTGAGTTTTCTTACAACAACAGTTATCACGCTAGCATCAAGGCTGCACCATTCGAGGCACTTTATGGTCGAAAGTGTCGTTCACCTGTTTGTTGGGCCGAGGTTGGACAAGTCCAACTCACCGGTCCAGAAATAGTTCAAGAGACAACCGAGAAGGTCATTCAGATCAAACAAAGAATGCAAGCCGCCCGTGACCGACAAAAGAGTTACGCCGATTTAAAGCGTAAGCCGATGGAGTTTCAAGTTAGGGATAGGGTTATGCTCAAGGTTTCACCTTGGAAAGGGGTCGTACATTTTGGAAAACGGGGAAAGTTAAACCCTAGATATGTTGGACCCTTTAAGGTGCTGGAAAAGGTTGGATCCGTTGCTTACAAGCTTGAGCTTCCCCAAGAGTTGAGCAGGGTTCACAATACATTTCATGTATCCAACTTGAAGAAATGTTATTCCGACGAACCATTAGCCGTTCCATTGGAAGGACTTCATGTTGATGACAAGCTCCGTTTTGTGGAGGAACCCGTAGAGATCATGGATCGAGAAGTCAAACGGTTGAAGCAAAGCCGTATCCCAATTGTCAAGGTTCGATGGAACTCGAAGAGAGGTCCTGAGTTCACGTGGGAACGTGAAGACCAATTTCAAAAGAAGTATCCACATCTCTTCACTAAACCCGTACCTTCGTCAAGTGTCGCGACTTGAGCCTTGGGGACAAGGCTCTTCTAACGGGAGGAGACTGTAACATTTCACATTTTCAGGTCATTTACGACTTCATTTATTCAATTATTTATTTTTAGGCTTTTGCGCGTTTACTTTTAATTTTTACAGTTAAGCTAAATCGCGTAAACTAAAAATGAGCATTTAACGTAAACGAGCATCAAACAATTAAATGTTTACGTCAAGTAAGTGTTATAAAGTTATTAGAATGATAATTTATAACTTTACGCTTTTTACTTTTATTGGTTACGTAAAACGTTTACGTAACGCAATAAAACTACACTTTTGCATGCATGGCAAACCATAAACCTACCTACACTTCAACAAATACCCACTAATACCCACAATACTCAAACAAACTCATAAAAACCTTGCCTAATTCAGCCCCTAGACAAAAATTATGTATACATACACATGCATTTGGAAATTAAATCAAATGAGCCAACAACTATCCACTACAAGCCTTAAACAATTATATCTTTTAACCAATGGACTAAGAACCCTAAAAATCAACTTCTATGTCTAGTTTTGAGCCATAAGAGCCGGTTCAACCTCAAACCACCATTCACCATGCTTAATTCCATTTAAATCACAGTACACAAAACCTTCAAGTCTAGAATCAACTCATGAGCATTTTATGACATTCCATTCACTTCTTTACCAAATTTATAAACTCCATATACTTGTATTCATATATATATATGACATACACACTCTTCTATCACTACACCATCTTAAACATTCAAATAAATTACCTACACTTCCCACTAACAACATAAATTACCATTTCCTTTACACAATGGATCAAAGACTCAAAACCATCAAACCTTGTCCCCAAGCTTGCCCATAATCGGCATGAAATAAAGAAAAGAGAAAAAACAAGGTGTGTCCCATGCTTGAGCTCTAGTCATATCATAAACATGCCTAATTCTTATACAACCTTCACCCTAATATATTATTTTAATCACAAAGCCATACCTTATCTTCTCTTTTGACACCATAACCGGTTACAACCATGAGGAAACCAAAACCATTTGTTAGATTTGTATTAGTGGTATTATAAAATGATGTTTTAAATATGTTAATATGTTTAAAATGAAGGTTTACAAGCAATGGAAAGTTTATATAATTATTTATCAAATTATGGTTATTTATTTACTTATAAATTTAGTTAAACAAATAAATATGTTGGATAATTGTCTTGGAAAATATGGACTTATATTGATGGACATAATGTAGAGGACATAATTTATAAACCATGTTGTGTTAATTTATAAATTAGAAGACTTGTGGTAACTTTATAAAGTTTAAAAGTGTATAAAACAAATTAATTAAACTTAATAAGGTTACTGTTCATTCGAACCAGTTAATAAATATTTTATGTTTTATAAAAATAGTACTTTTTATGAGGATCGTAAGCATATAATAAACTTGAAAATCCGATAAATAACGAAGGAGTTATGACCTTTACGAGATAATGTGTATAAAAGTGTTTTTATAAAACTAAATTTATAAAAACTATATAAATTTGAACTTAAACAGAATGTTTTGTATTTTTCCCTAAAAGTACATATTTTTGTGATTTCAAAAATATACGAAACTTGGAGAACCAATGGATAATGAACTAGTTTTGGATTTTACATGTTTTAAGTAATTAAATATATAAAAGTAACTTTATTAAAGTGATTTTAAAAAACCTGAGATTTTGAATCTGAAATAATTGTAGGCTTATTTTTTTGATAAAGTACAACAAATGAGGATTTCAAAAACAAATAGGTAGATAATGAACGGGATTTAAAATGAATGAGATACGATCATTTATAGAGAGATTACGATAAAGATGGTTATAATTTATAAAAGTAATTTTATAAAAACTTGCTACTGTTCATAACAGTGGGCTGTTGAGAGATATTTTCCTTGGATAGAGATTTTAGTTACGAAGACGTGGACATAAGAATCACTAAAAACCGAATCAAAACAAATGAGATACAATTAAAATACGATTTCACTAATTAAAGTTATAAAAAGTATCTTTATAAACTTTCACTCACTGTTACTGTTCATAACAGTACTTAACCATATAATAAATTTAAAATTTGATTAGACTTTTCAAATACGAATCCATACATATAAAGAACGTTAAAAACGGAATTAAAACGAGAAAGATATGACGTTTTTTACTAAAAATAATATTTACAAATGTATCAACCTTATAAATATTATTTTCTCAAACAATTAAATTATTTATATAATGAAATCATATAAATAATACATCAAGTGTTTTTGGCAAATAACAAATTGTTAGACAAGTATATCATTTTTACAATTGCAAATTACAAGGACATTTGTTTTACAAGTACAAATTAAATTGTTTAATTTGATAAATTAAACAAACACTTTTAGGTGGTGATGTAACTATATAGGATTATATGTAGTATTGGTTATTCAAAGTACATGGTACTTACACGACCTATAAATTACTTAGGTTGCATTCGGCCTTATCCGTGACGTTCCATTTCACTTGATTCATATACTCCAGTTTATTCACTAAGGTGAGTTCATAGCCCCACGTTTTACATTTATAATGATTTACAAGTTTTGGGGTGAGAAACATATGCATTGTTTTACGATTGGACGCAAGTGTACATTTTAACATGATTACGTGTTTGCCTAAGTAGCGATAACCCATCTGAGCCCATTATCATGAACTGTCAATTACTTGTTGTGAGCGCGAATGTTTAATTAGATTCTATTTAGATTGACATTCACAATCGGGTGAGTAGTTCTCATGGTGTCAGGAGTGAACCAACGGATGTATACCATGTCAAATTTTAGATGTTTAAGGTTGAACATTATCACGGGCAATGTGTCAATATTTATATTGCATTCATACATGTCGAGCTTTAATGTCATGAGCTTAGGGAAACGTAATTCTATTTTGTGATGGGTGTACAGGTTGAATAATCACGGGGAAATCTTGCGGTCCTACATTATATTTACATAAACCTATGAATTCACCAACTTTATGTTGACGTTTTAAAGCATGTTTTCTCAGGTCAATAAGGTACGAGGTGCTAAGGATACATTGGGGAGTCATGCATAAAATATTTGGAGTCATTACATCTTGGGATATTTATTATGATCTAAAATCTTTGTTATTTAAATGTTGAACAATTTAATCCGTTGTGCTTTGTATTAAACAATTTTAATAAATCCAATGTATCGTATTTTAAACGACTCTTTTAGAGGTCGTTCTCATATCTTGTGTTATTGATCTATGAAGTAACGCTCCCGGAGACATTTTTCCGCTGCGACCCTATTTGGGGGTGTTACAAGAGGTATATAAATAAACAATGTTTTAAAATTTGATTTTTTTAATTGAACGCCTGAGTTCAAATAGTATCGGATCACGAGTTAACACTTGTCGGGTCAAAAATACGGTTTCAAAGCATTGTAAATAACTATAATAGTAATAATAATGATAATGATACTTTATAAAGTGGAGAATACAACAATAATACTTATTTATCAAACTTTTATGATATACTCCAGACTAAAATACCATACCTTATCTGTTATTGACACCAAACAGTGTCATACGGTTAATATCCTGGCAAATGTATTAGCGCCGTCTGTAACATTATTTGCGCCTCAAGATTTGTGGGGATCGGGGAGCAGGAGTCACTCCTTCCATTAAGGTTAGAATATTTGACAGTGTAATATGCAAGAGTACTTTCAGAAGCAGTAGAACAAGGATATGTTAATACCCATTCACTATTTTAAGATATAAATTGAGGTAATCAGTTTTAATTTAGCTTTTAATTTAATGTTAGGTGCTTGAAGATAGATGAGTTTGATTGATGAGTATTGTTAAGAGAGGAGTAATGTTTTTTTACTTTTTAATTTGTATGTAGTGTAAATTTAGGGTTCTTTCAATTAAAATTGATAACTGTAATTATGTGGGAACAATGAACCCTAATTTCCGATTGATATCTTGTTAAATTTACATCTTCAATTTCCATATCAGATTTGTCTTTGACATAATTTCATTCATTAAGATAAACACACAAACATAGTTAGCATTCATTGCCTTAACAACTAAAATAGTGTATTTTGTTTTAAGCAAAATGCAACCCGACCCGAAATATTTTTGAAAGTTCACTGTTTACAAAGATTTGTGTATTCAGTGGCCCCCTCTAACTAGATTTTTTGTCTCCGTCACTGACTATTACATGCAATTTTCAACATTTGATTTTGTTAATACAAATAATGTCTAAAAATGTTATTTATATTTTTTGACTTCTTAGTGTTTTGATAATAACAAAATGTAAAAACGTTTACGATAAAAATAAACGTTTACAAATTGTTAATCGTAAAATTCTATTTTTAAGATTAGTAATCACTTAAGGTATGAACAAACAAATCATTAAGCATGATTGTGATTAAGAAATAATTTTTCTCTTTAACAATGATTTTTACATAAGTATTTCACAATAAATAATTTATACAAAATATGTTTTTTCTAATTAAAGAAAAGTGATTTATTTAAAACTTAAGTTTGAAATTCAAATTTTCCTCCCAAAATGGAAGATTCCATAACAGATACAACCTCGCTCACAAAAAGACAAAAATAGGAGCGTAGTCTACTGGGCGGCCCCCTTATAGGTCTGGCGGCCCTTAGATATATCTGGGAGACCGCAGTCCTGTGACCGTTGGGTTTTCTCTGCTATTAAATACTACTTCAATCTGTAGCTGAAAAAACACCTTTTGCGCATGATTGTTCAGATAACTATTCTCTTTCTAAAAACCTTCTTTCTTTCTCTAAATCTCGGATCTCACTACACGAAGTCTTAGATTTTGTTTTCAGAAGTGATGTGCTAATCTCTTCTTTTAGCTCTCTATCTATACAAGTGCTAAGAGAAGACATTGTGATTCGCCAAGAAACGAAATGTTATTTAGTGATCTCTCCTTTCTTCTTCTAAGTATCAAATCTCTATTGTAACTGTGTGTAAATCCGATAGTGTAGATCTTGTGAGTGTATAGTGTTTGTGAAGTGGTAAATTGGTTCTAGCTAAGATTAAGACTCGACATTTAGCTTAGTGTCGAAAAACAACGTAAGCGATGTGTAAACGGTTTTCTCCGCCTGAAGGGAGCTTGTTGACATTGTGAATCTCAGTAGTAGAATACTAGAGGAGTTGGAGTTGGACGAAGAGAGAGAGGTTTGTGCCGCTATCTCGGATAAATTGGTGTCTTGGTTTTGATTGTTACCTTCTATCATCTCTTTTATTGTTGTGACTTATTATGTAGTAATTATTTTTATATATTTACTTTGTTATTTCATATTGTGTTGAATTGGTTGAACATACACTCGTATCTAAGTATTGTGAGAAGCGAACTGTTCTAATAAAAAGCAAAATGAACCTGTAAACTTTTCACCCCCCCCCCTTACTAGGTTTCCATACAATTGGTATCAGAGCCAGGTCACTCAGATTTTTAAAACTATATTGTATTTAAAGCTTAGATCGTCTCTATGGATTCGACAAATATCTATAGAGGGCAATCCATATAAAGACCACCACTTTTTGAAAGTGACAGCTTTATTTATTGAAAAATATATTCGAGACATATGTTAAATCAAAAGATCTTGATCTCTGGGCATGTTATTACTAATGGTGATTCTCAACCATTAACAAATTCAAGAAACCCAAATTAGGACGAGGGTACCCTTTTGAAAAACTATGTGACGGTTCTTAAAAGAAGCTTGCGATAAAACAACGAAGCTAAACATGGTCATTTTCAATGCTTTGCAAGCTCAAAGAATTTAGACAGAATTTTTTTGTGTAATCTCTGACAAAGAAATTAGTGAATAACTTTTTAATCTCACCATCAAGGTAATAACCCAAGGTACAAAGACAATAAATCGACATTTTGGTACAACAATATGACGACAATTTGTCATTCTTCGAAGACGAAACTTTAATTAGTGCGTTTGACTAGATTAATACTATCATACTAGTCATAAAAGAGCTCTTGATGAGGTTATTCTAGAAAGAATTATGTTAGGAAGTTTCTTAGGGCTCTACATCTTAAATGGAGAGCAAAGGTCACGGCGATTGAAGAGTCAAAAGACTTAACATCACTGTCACTTAATGAACCTATCGGGAATCTCAAAGTTCACGAGATGATATCATGAAAAGATTCTTAAATTGTAAAAGCTAAGGGAGAAGAAAATCTCTGCAGCGCGAAAGGCATAAGAAAGATTCGTTCATGCCGGTTAGAGACTTCAAGAAGTGAAGATGAAGAATACGTCATGCCGGTTAGAGACTTTAAGAAGTTCTTTAAGAGAAGAGGTAGATTCGTGAGACAACCTCTGAACGACAAAAAGATGTTCCAAAGAAGCCGTGGTGACAAGAACGGTAAAAATGATAGAAAATGCTTTAGATGCAGTGATCTAAATCATCTTATTGGAGAATGTCCAAAACTACTGATAAGTGACATCGAACCAAGAACTTTTGTCAGAGGTTCTTGGAGTGATAGCAGTGAAGAAGATGATGAGAAGGTCAAAGACGAAACGTGTCTTGGTAGCTCAAGCATCAAGTGAGGTATGTTCCGAATCCTCTTACTTTAGTGATGAAAACTCATCAATAGATGATTTAGTTTTAGATAATGAATATGATAAACTGTGCAAAATGAGTTTAAAGATAATCACTAAAAACAAAAGATGAAAAGCCAATTAGTTTAGAAAAAGTGTCTACACTCGAGAAAAACAAAGGAGTTGATCTCGAATGTGTAAAGTGTCGTATGCTTAAAATTGAGAATGAAAAACTCAAAGAGGAAGCCATTAGATTAACTATTTGAAGCATTATTTAGTGGAACTAAGGAAATAAAATTTGTGAAAGCCCAGAAAAAGGCGTCTTCTGATGGAGGTCCCATAAATATGGGCGGCCCTAATATTATACAGGCGGCCCCCATATTGTACAGGCGGCCCCCAAAGAAATTATGGGACCGCCAGTCATCACGCCTAGATCTGAGGAAAGTGTGTCTTTTCAAAAATCTATTTTGGGTCCTAGACCAAAACACATAATAGTAAATAACGTCAAAGTTCCTGTTGCTAGTGATCATGAAGTAAAATAATTTTATAAGCCATTATCAAAACCCGGAGTTGGTTTTTCAAAACCTAATTTGAGATCAAAAACTCTACCACCTAGAAGAGTCAATAACTCTTATTCTAGAAATAGAACACCACAACCAAGAAGAAATGATGGTAGACAAAATCGACCTCATGGATTTCCCGTAACTTGGAATAATTTCCAAAATCAAAGTTACATGCCTTGGGGAATGATTTCATTATTTCCACATCCTAACCAAATGCAACAAATGCATGGGATGCTCAACACTAACAACTTTAGACCCATGAGATATTGGGGACCAAATGTTTGAGTTATTGTCTTATATAAATAGATATGCCTTGGAGTCGACTTGGAACCCGATGAGTGGATAAAGGATAGAGGATGCTATAAACACATGATGGGTAATCGAAATCTCTTCTCAAGCTACAAGGCATACAATGGGGGGTTTGTATTAACCGAAAAGCTCTCCTTCTCAGCTCCTACAGGCACATTACAATGGGCGGGATAAAGTTAATGTTTTATTTTTTTGGTTAGCAATCTTCGCCGGGTGGGTATGGGGTGGCTGAGGGGGGTAAACATCATTGACAAAGGAAGGTACGACTTTTTCGGATGATGAACTCATACAATTAGGATTAAAGTAGAATACATGTAGATAACATTCCTCTTAAGATTTTAACTTGCTCTAACAAGTGTATTCTAGGACAAAATATGTGCTTATAAGTTGTAGGTGTTTTATTTGTAGTAGTAGTAAAGTTTTTTAGTTAGAGTAGTTAGAGTTAAAACTTTCTGACATAATAGTTGGAAATTATACACTAAATGGTGGTAAGGTCCATTGCATTGATTCATAGAGGAGGGTATTCTATTAGGAAAGAGATAAAGAAGGAAAGAAAGAGGAGAAGAGGAAAGGCTTTATATTTGTGATTGGAAATTAGGAAAATAATGCCAAAAACAAGATTAAAAAATTTGTATTTTTGCCTTAGCGTGCGATTGTATTGATGATTTGTCGAAAGTTGGAGTTATGGCGAATTATTTTGTTGATTTGTTGGATTGATTATGAAAAAACCTCTCGTTGTGGCCATAGGAGATATTATGGTCTCTATCACGCGCTTAATATGCATTCCTCATTCTAATGTTTTAACATCCCTAAGGTAATTAGTTTTTGAAGAAAATTACTTAAGCTTAGTTTGTTTTGATCAACCACTTTTGTGACTGCTTTGGCAAAAAAAACAAAATGGAAGAAATAAAAAAGAAAATACAAGCTCTCGCTTAGTCACATTAGCTATAAAGTATAAAGAATTTAGTGCTAAACGACAGATGTTTAGAATCATCTTTCATATGGACTCTCTCTCAGCGGTTACTTTTCCGCCGCTTCGCACACAGGGGTGTTACGGTAATGGTGTTTCTAAGTTAGGTTACAGTGGTATGTTAGTTAGGTCGGTAAAACCTTTATAATTCTTTAGTCAGTAATAATGAGTAATTGACTACTCTAGGTAATACTTGGACATAGATTCCTTTTTTGTTAAGATAAAATCAATAAAGCCGCCTCGGATATTCAATTCGAAAAATAATTTAGTATGTTTATGGAAAGAAAATTCAAAAAAAAACCTTTTTATATTAGGTTGTACATTTTAGTGTCAAATAAATAAAATAATAAGATCCGAACCTTTTCGCTTTTTTTAGAGAAACATAGTTTTTAGGAGGAAGGAATTAAGGAGAATTTGATTATAGTGAAATTTTGGATTTAATGAAGTGCCAAAATTGGAGATGAGTTTGTTAATGCCATTGGTTTTATTAACACATAAATTCTTAGGCTCCACGCAAAACACTCCACAATTCAAATGGCAATGGTAGAGAAATTAGAAATAGAATAGAAAGATTAGATAGAAAGAGAATTAGAAAGAATTAAGAAAGGAATAAGAAAGAAAGAATTTTTAGATATTAAGTTAGAATGAAAAGGAAAGAAAAGGAAAGAAAAGGAAAAGAAAGAATTTAGGAAAGGAACAAATTAGGAGAGACACTTTCAAGAAAGGAAGAAATAAGAAATGAGTTAGAGGACTATGGTTGTGAACTTATTAAATTTTGAGCAAAAATAAAAATCGTTTTTTACCCACATAGTTTTCTAGTGTTGTAACGCCGTTACGTTATATAGTGTGTAGTAAGTTTACTAATAAAAATTACGTCCTGGTATGTTATTAAAAAAAAAAATAAATACTTCAACATAACATTCTCAATTTCCGAAAATAAGGAAAAAAAAAAGTCCTATTAGAGCATCCTAGGAAAAAAAAAACACCGTCATGAACTTTTGAGAGGGTTAGAAAAAGAAAAGAAAGAGAGAATAGGGAATAGGGGGAATAGAGGAAATTAGAAAGAAAACCTCCTACTCTTTGATTACTTTAGAGGTTTGGAATGTGTTTGAAATCAAGTTTTGTGATTTCATTTTAAATACTAAGATACCATTACCAAAGTTTGATCAAAGTCATACGGGAATGGTTTTTCTGTTTTTGTCGTGTTTTGGATTTACTCCCAAAAATAGTAAAGCCTTTACATCATCCTTAATAAAACACCTAGGAAAAATTGAAAGAATCACTCAAATGTGACATATTCGATTGTGTTGGTGAAATTGATACTCCTTTCATCCTCTAAGAATCAACACTTGTGTGGGATGATGAACTAGATGTAGGAAGAAAGAAAGAGAGATAAAGAGAAGAAAAGATGAAGGAGAAAGAATATAAGAAGATGAAAAGGAAGGGAGCAATTATTATTAAAAAATCTTATTTTAATTAAGGTTTACTGAAAAGAAAAGAGAAAAAAATTAGGAATTGTAGGGGGTTGAGTTAGGAAACTGACATGGAAGGTATGATTGATGAATAGTGATGATTGAAACTTTAAGGAAGATTGACGAAATATGGTCAATATTAAGGAGTACAGGTCTATATGAACCATCCATTAGTAAATGTCACATAGTAAACCTCTTAACCCAAAGAACCTTCTTAGGTCACAAGCTTTGTAAACCAAAGTAACTTCTTTTTGTTTTATATCAACGTATAGAACCTAAAAAATATCAATGACAGCCTTGCCCTTCTTAACGGAATGGATGAAGTTGGTTTGGTAGTGCCATGCATTGAAGAATAAATCAATTCATTGGCTAATGGCATTGGGAGTTAGTTCCACAACATAGGAAATGACAATCATAGGAACTAAGTGGGTTGTTTTTAGAAATAAGTTAGACGAGAACGGCTATTGTTTTCGATAAAGGCTTAGGTTAGTTGCTCAAGGCTCATAATCAACAAGTGGGCATCGATTTGATTGAAAAACCTTTACCCCAGTTGCTAGGATAGACTTGGTCTATTAGAATTCTATTGCTTATGCTTGTTGACTTTAGAATTTTAAGCTTATTCCAAATGGATGTAAAAAGTGCATTCCTGATCGTTTTATCAATGAGGGAGGTATATGTGGCTACATCCTTCAGGATTCATCGGACTTTGAAAAAACCCGGATCTGTTTTTTATAAACTTAAAGAAAGCTTTAGACGCTTAAACATGCATCCAAAATTTGGTTTGATAGATTAAAAGCTTTTCGTATTAAACATGAATATAAATTAGGAATGGAGATTAGATAACACGATTTTTTCAAGAAAGGAAAAAAAAGTTCAAACCTCATCATTGTTCAAATATATGTCGACGACATTATATTTGGCTCGACTTGTCAAGACATGTGTGATGAGTTTGCCAAAATCATGCATGACGAGTTTAAGATAAGCATGATGGGTGAACTTAACTTCTTCTTTGGATTACAAATAAAACAAATGGATGATGGTATTTTCTTTAATCAATCTAAATATATTAAAGAAATGCTTAAGAAATTTGGCTTAGACAATTCTTAAAACTAAATATTGAAACCCCCATGTCCTCCAATTACTAACTCATGAAGCGAAGAGTGTGACTAGTCGGTAGATAGTACCAAGTATCAAGGCATGATAGTAGTTTTAGTTTATTATACTAACGGCAAGTATGCTCGATATCTATGTTTAGTTGTTGACTTTGTGCCCCTTCCAGAGGCTCCCAAAACCTTCATCTTGAAGCACTTAGCGTTATCTTCTGATACATTAATGGCATACGCTCTTAGGATGTATGGTTATCCTACAGGTGGACCGGCATAGATAACAGTAGCATATGACAAACTCTGATTCATGCGGGAAGAAGATCTTTGTGGACGAAAGGCACTAGCATGTATTTGTTATGTTTAATGGGTTGTTTGTTTGACATTCTTGGTTCTCATAAGTTATCAAATCGTCTTGCTATATACCACTACCTAAAGCCAATTATGTAATGCGCGGAAAAAGGGACAATTTTATTTATGTAAATAAAATTATTTTCTTTTATTAAAACGTTTTTTTGTATATATATTTTGTAGAAAAATTTGTGAAAATTGTAATGGTTAATAAATTGTATTGTTCATTATCTCATGATTTATGATTTGTTTGTACAATACACTTAAGTGATCTAATCTTAGAAAATGGAATTTTTACGATTAATAATTTGTATACGTTTATTTTTATCGTAAACGTTTTTACATTTTGTTATTGTCAAAACGTTGAGAGGTCGAAAAATATAAATAACGTTTTTAGACATTATTTGTATTAACACAACCACCAAAACATCTTCTTCAACATAAACATCAACTTCCCTAAACCTAGGCACATATTCTAATAATTTCACAACATCTTCATCCGCCATTAATGGAACCAACCGATCATCCAAAGATGTACATGGGGTCTTAAAATGACTGAACAAAAGCCTACCATCGCCTAAACCTAGTCCATCTAACATTGCAACATACTCTTCATTAGAAAATAGGTGACAATCAATAAGATCAACATAGCTTATTTCACCTAAATGGTATCTTTCTACCGGTGGGGCGTGCTAAAGGACCCATTGTAGGGGTTTTTAAGGGTGGACAAATTTATTCATTTGCATTCTGTTGAAAGACTATATTATCTCTAGATTTTAAGTTTTAACAAAGTTTAAGGACATCTCATGCATGTGTATTTAAACAAGATATGTTATGAAGATGTCATGATCTATAAAGAGATAGGTAATATTGTTACCTAAATAAGCGTAGATACTTCAACATACATTCTCAACCTAATCCTAATTAGAGCCATCTTAGGAAAAACACCTTATGAACTCTTGAGAGGTAGGAAACCTACTCTTGACTATTTTAGAGTGTTTGGAAGCAAGTGCTTCATTTTAAACACCAAAGACTACCTCACTAAGTTTGACCCAAAGTCATACGAAGGTGTCTTTTTAGGTTACTCACAAAATAGCAAAGCCTACATAATACTTAATAAACACACTAGGAAAATCAAAGAATCACTCAACGTGAAATTCGATGAAACTCCTCCACCCTCTAAGACATCACCCTTGGTGGATGATGACTTAGATGAAGGGCAACCGAAAAGAAAAACTTAGAAAATGATGTTGAGGATGAAACTCTAGAAATTGACGAAGTAGTCAATATTAAGGAATCTAGGAACCATCCATTAGAAAATGTCATAGGAAACCTTAACCAAAGAACCCTTAGGTCACAAGCCCAAAACCAAAGTAACTTCTTTTGTTTTATATCAACTATAGAACCTAAGAATGTGAATGAAGCCTTAACGGATGAAAGTTAGATAATCGCTATGCAAGAAGAATTAAATCAATTCATTGCTAACGATGTTTGGGAGTTAGTTCCACAACCTAGGAATATGACAATCATAGGAACTAAGTGGGTGTTTAGAAATAAGTTAGACGAGAATGGTGTCGTTTCTCGAAATAAGGCTAGGTTAGTTGCTCAAGGCTATAATCAATAAGAGGGCATCGATTATGATGAAAGTTATGCCCCAGTTGCTAGACTTGAGTCTATTAGGATATTACTAGCTTATGCTTGTGCTTTAGATTTTAAGCTATTCCAAACGGATGTAAAAAGTGCATTCCTAAACGGTTTTATCAATGAGGAGGTATACGTGGCACAACCTCCGGGATTCATTGATTTCAAGAAACCAGATCATCTTTATAAGTTAAAGAAAGCTTTATATGGTCTTAAACAAGCACCTAAAGCTTGGTATGATAGATTAAAAGCTTTTCTTATTAAACATGATTATAAAATGGGAATGGTAGATAACACACTTTTTAATAAGAAAAAAAGTTCAAATCTCATCATCGTTCAAATATATGTCTATGACATTATATTCGGTTCGACTTGTCAAGACATGTGTGATGAATTTGCCAAAATCATGCATGACGAGTTCGAGATGAGCATGATGGGTGAACTTAACTTCTTCCTTGGATTACAAACAAAACAAATGGATGATGGTATCTTCTTTAATTAATCTAAATATATTAAAGAAATGCTTAAGAAATTTGGCTTAGAAGATTCTAAACCAATGAAAACCCCATGTCCTCCGATACTAAACTAACAAAAGACGAAGAGTATGAGTCGGTGGATAGCACCAAGTATCGAGGTATGATATGTAGTTTATTATACCTAACGGTAAGTAGGCCTGACATCATGTTTAGTGTCTGCCTTTGTGCCCGCTTCCAAGAGGATCCCAAAACCTCTCATCTTGAAGCGGTTAAGCGTATCTTCCGATACATTAAAGGCACTATGCACTTAGGATTATGGTATCCTAACGGGACCAACATAGAAATAATAGTATAGGCTGACTCTGATCATGCAGGAGATTATGTGGATCAAAAGAGCACTAGCGGTTATTGTATGTTTGTGGGATGTTGTTTGACATCTTGGTTCTCGAAGAAACAAACCGTTCTTGCTATCTCCACGACCGAAGCCGAATATGTAAGCGCCGGAAAGGCATGTCAACAAGCACTATGGATGAAACAAGCTCTCATCGACTACGACGTACAACTCGACGACGTTCTGATTATGTGCGACAACAAAAGCGCTATTGACCTTAGCAAAAACCCGGTGCAACACTCTCGTACTAAACACATCGAAATACGTCATCGCTTTCTTCGTGATAATGTCCAGAAAGGACATATCTAAATCAAAAAAGTGCCGTCCGTTGACAATATCGCTGACATTCTTACTAAACCTCTTAAACGTGAATCGTTTAATTATCTTCGTCTTGGTTTAGGAATGATGGAACACATTCCATAAATCGTGTTAGTCCACTTCTCCTTTTTCTAGTCTCGATTTTAGTCCGCGTTCCATTCCGCTTCGTGACAATTTAACAAATTCATCCGAAGCTTGTTAAATATTTTTTTTAATTCACGAAATGCCAATTAATTAGTCACTCTTCCTTGTAAATTCGTGTTAAAATTTAAAAGTCTAAAAACTTGTAATACGGGCGACCCCCATATCTCAGGCGGCCCCAAACCCTTTTCGGGCGGCCCCTGATCGGTATGGGACCGCCACCAGCAGACATCTAATATTTACACTTAATCAAAAAATTTCAAAACACAAAACCAAACATACCCCTTCCCTGCTGGTGCGACGAGGACAAATAAAACCAACCCAAAACTCAAAAATCAACCACCAAAACACTAATTGAAGATCAAATCAACACTAATAATCATTCCTAACATCATAAAGATCATCAATTGTAAGTCATTTTATCTATTTTCTTTCAAATTAAGTCTAGGGTTCATGATGAACACAAAAATTAAAATTGGGGATTTTCTATTTTTTTTAATTTTGTACAATTAGAACTACTAAGATATAATGTATAACTAATATGATTTCCCTAGACATAGGATTCACATACGCTAGTGAGTTTGTCAAAAAAAAATTGATTTCGAACCAAAACTCCAATTTTATTTTTAAATCACTCACGTTAGGAACACAATAAAATTGTTGTTATGTATTGTTAATACAACTTAAAAACGTCTTTAAACACATGCATAATAATCTCATGAACAAAATTCGAGATACATAATTCATATGTAATTTTTGACATGGATACATAATTCATATATAATTTTTGACATGTTTGGATGAGCAAAATCATATTAAGGAGCGTTTGGATTAACTCTTAGGATTTTATTTTTAGGTCGAGTTAATCGTTACTCCACATTTGTTACATATAGGCACACACTAGACACTTGCCTAAAGGATGTTGAAAATTATGAATGATACATACTAAAATACTCTTATTGATGATAGGTGAAAGATAATGTCTCAAGATAAACACAAATGCTCATAAACTCACATTCCTTTAACTCCAAATAAATCCAACCTTTCTAATCACACCAAGTCTTCTCAAAAATCACTTTTTCTAAAAATATCTTGTCGACCTATTCATGAAGGAAAAATTGTTGACAAAACATTTGATTCCAAAGGTATCTTAGAAAAGAACCTAAACAAAACCGGATTCCAAACCTTCCTTCATTTAAAAAGAAACTTATATCCAAAATTCATATACGAATTTTATCAAACGTTTGAACTAACTCTTGTAAGTGGTCTTTGGATCATAGTGTTTGAAATAAATGGAAAACGAGTTGGTGCTTCATTTTAAGATTTTGGAACACTACTCAATATTTCGTTTGAAGGACATTGTTTTAATAACAATGAATGGTCTTTAAAATTCATCAATAAACACAACAATACTCTAACAAAAGATCCTCTCTATACCAAATTAACCCATCCAACCTCAATCACATACAATATAACTAAGAAACGTCTCAAGGGTTTCAAGTTTGCATTAGAGGATCCATGCAATCTCTTCATAGAAGAAATTTGTCCTTATCTCAAAATGACACATTTTCTCATTCGTGAGAACATCATATGTACCGTTGATATTGACAAAAATCTATTGTCGGC
Organism: Tanacetum coccineum; assembly: GCA_026074375.1. Lineage (NCBI taxonomy): Eukaryota > Viridiplantae > Streptophyta > Magnoliopsida > Asterales > Asteraceae > Tanacetum > Tanacetum coccineum. The sequence goes on from BQNB010055150.1 coordinate 26,002, forward strand.
TTGTGAAGCCTATATGCTCTTTTGCATTACTTCCTCTACACCCTTCAACATCTCTCATTTCATTCTAAATCGAATAAATGACTTCAAGCATCGATCCAATGGCATCCTGCCATACGGACTCTTGTTGTCAAAATTTCTTGACAAATTAACTAAATTTTCTCCAAACAATCACAAATTCATCTCCTATCCAACAACAATGAACCCCTTACATAATTCTTCAACTAATGAAATTCCAGAAGATGTTCGATGTGCGCATCATAATCATCACACGTAAACTAGATGTGGCAACGTAACACGATTACTTGTTAGGAATATCTTGCCAGTAGAATTAAACTAGATATTATTATGATATATTCTAATAAATGTATAACTTCTCATAATCACTATTAATGCTTACTATATGACATTTCATGGACTTTTATATGACTTATATTCTTCTACATAGCTCCATTGCATGCTTTTTTTAGCTAGAATATGTGATTCTTGAAAGATGGGAAATGCTACAACCTTCCTTCCAACCTTCTTATCTTTGGGTTATTCTGAAAAACAAGGAAAAAATGGAGAATTTTGTAACTCTCCAGAAAACGGACCCCAAAAACATTCGGCGGCCCCCTAATATATATGGGACCGCCAACAGAGGGAGTTACGAAATTCTACTTGTTTCCTCTTTTTTCGCATCCCTGTCCCTATCTAATCCAGCCACAGCTGTTCTTTCCCAAATAAACCAAACACCTTTTAGATGCTTCCTTCTCTAAACACCATGCTTTGTCTAAAATTTCCCTATTTAACAACATCATCTCATTCATCCTTGTCACACATAATCACTTTTTCTCTCCTAAATTCCTCACTTCTCCTCATAACTATCATGTTCTCCTCTAGCAAATCCTCTCGTGACTACTCACGAAAACACCGAAAAGCTATTCTTGAACCTTGGAGACAAAGTCACAATCTTCCTCCTTCACCACCATCTCCTCCACCTAATAGGACTCCACCCACCTCTCCTATAACCACAAATTTCGTGTCATCTCCTTTACCTCCACATAATTCAACTCAAAACCAAATAGTGCATGAACTTAATAAACTCCATCACTTATCGAATCTCCTTGACATTAACCTCCAACAAGTAATTGAAGCCTCTAATCCTTTACCTCCTACCTCACCATGTATCCCTCCACCTTCTTTAGATCAAGTAAACTTTCATTCGGAGTTTTGCCATTGTTGCTTGCAAACCCGAGATCTATTTGATATATTGAAAGATGATCTCAATCATCTCAAATCTCTTGTCATTGGACCCTCAACCCTATTTCCTTCTTCTATAACAACTAACTCACCATAATTGAGCAATCTAGAATGCTCAATTTATCTTAATAAATTAATCACTCACCTTTTGGTTGCGGCATCTCCTAGAAATCAAGAATCATTTAGTATAGCTTTTATTTAATGTGCTCTTTATGATTATGCATGGCCATCTTTTCTTATATTATCATAAGCTTCCATCTATGATGATTGCATGAGCTTATTGGAATGATAAATGAAATCACTTTATGAATTACTTAAAAGTATGATTATCCTTGAGATATTTGTTATGATATTGCCATTAACTATATATATTGTCTTGCACTTGTACTTCTAACTTTGTTTTGTATCAAACAATTTTTGTAAGATCGATCCCTTGGTGCCCCAAACGAGGGGGAGCCTACATCAAGGGGAGTCTTGATATCGTCGACTTCTTTCTTTCTACAACAATTTAACGATCATCCTTTTTTGAATTCGACAAAAAGGGGGAGAAATGGAATAAAACTCATTAATAATTTGAAACATTTAATTTTATACAAAATGAGTTTATATTTTGTCATCATCAAAAAGGGGGAGATTGTTAATACAAATAATGTCTAAAAACGTTATTTATATTTTTCGACCTCTCAACGATTTGATAATAACAAAAAGTAAAGACGTTTACGATAAAAATAAATGTTTACAAATTATTAATCGTAAAATTCCATTTCTAAGATTAATCACTTAAGGTATGTACAAACAAATCATTAAGCATGATTAGTGATCAAGAAAGTATTTTTTTTCTTAACCATTACATTTTCACAAAAGTATTTTTACAAAACAAATAATAATACAAAATACTTTTTAATAAAAGAAAATGTTTTATTTAAATAATAAAATTTGAATCTGATTTTCCCCCTAAAATAAAAGCTTTTATACCAGATACAACCTTCCCCACAAAAGACAAAAACAAGAGCGTAGTCTAGTGGTGGCCCCCTTATAGGTCTGGCGGCCCCCAGATATATCTGGGACCGCCGAGACCGCCACCAGCTAGACGTTGGAAATCCTGTCTATAAATACTGCACTATTTTTGGCAGAAAAATATGCCTCTTGGCATGAATTTTTCCTGTCTTCTTTCTCTCTCTAAAAACCTTTTTTCTCTCACTAAATCTCTTAATCACTAACATTGTTTGATCTTGTTTCAAGTGATCCAATTTCTTCTTCTCATCTCTCCTTTCCTCTCTATCAAGTGCAAAAGAAGAACATTCGTATTCGCCAAGAAACGAATTGTTATTTAGTGATCTCTCCTCTCTTCTTCTAAGTATCAAATCTCTATTGTAATTATCTTGTGTAATTGTGTGATTCGGATTATGTGTAAATCTGATAGTGTAGATCTTGTGATAGTGTAGTGCTTGTGAAGTAGTAGATTGGTTCTAGCTAAGATTAAGACTTGACATTTGCATTTAACCTTAGTGTCCGAAAAATAACATAAGAGTGACGTGTAAACGGTTTTCTTCTCCCCCTAAGGGAAGCTTGTTTGATTGACATAGTGAAAATGGAGCTTGTTGTCATAGTGAAATCTCGAGTAGGATACTCAAGGAGTGGAGTAGGTTAAAGAGGTGCTTCGTAGCCGAACCACTATAAAATCTTGGTGTCTGTGTTTGATTGTTCTCTTCTCTATCTCTCTATATAATTGTGATTGTTAATTAATATTAGTTTAGATATTTATATTGTTGATTAGTTGAACATACAACTCGAATCTAAATATTTTGAAAGTAAACTTTTAAAACGTAAAACGAACCTATAAACTATTCAACCCCCCTTCTAGTTTTCAGAGAGGGTTGTCAAAGTGGTTGAATGGCAAGGCTTCTTGAATCACCAAACCCGCGAATTGTTCACGAACAACATCCAGATTGTACACAAAAAGACTCACATCTCGATCCATAGACGATTGACCCGCTTCTGGAACCGACTTGAGTGCTTCACAATACTTTTGGTTGATATGATTCTTCAACGTCGAGTTGGATGACGCTGACAAAAAATGAAAGCAATGCTTACATTGAGCCTTGGTCGACCCATTCAACATCTTGCAAAGGTTGTAGTGTTGCCAAATTCCGGGGTTTCGGGTGATTGGTACAACTTGAACAATCGTCGGTGCACTTAAAGAACCAACACCGGTGGTACTTGAACTGGATTGAGTTGTCATTAGTGAAAGAAATTCGGTTTTGCTTTTAAGAGTGTTTTTTGCTTATGATTGTCAATTGTGAAAGTTGTAATTGAACCAACACACAACCTCTCTATTTATACTAAACATAAAATGGCAAAATGGTAAATATTAAACCAAAAAATTCAAAAAATCGCTCCTCCCTGGTCCCCACCCGTTTAAAATTCAAAATTCGAATTTTAAAATAAAACCCCGCCATAAATCGGTTCCAAACCGGTTAATCGAAACCGGTTTGGAAAACCGGTTCCCAAAACCGGTCTCCGAACCGGTCGAAGATTTGAAAACCCAAACCGGCTGGGAACCGACGGTTTGGCCAATAACCGGACCGGTTTTGGTCAAACCCAGTTTTGACCGGTTTCGATTTTCGGTTTTTTTGTGCATCCCTACCCGGTGTCCTTACTGGGGGTAGCCTAAGTAATAAGGTACATATAACTAATAAGTAACTAGTCATTTAATTTGTAATGTTTTTGAATGTATTTGAATTATTGGTTTTATGTAATGCTTTTTTTATTATTAATGAAATTTAATTTTGTTGTTAAAAAAAAATTTTGGTCGCCTTATTAGGGTTAAAAGGCCGCATGTAGGTCGCCAGAGAGAAAAAACTGATGTGGTAGAAAAAATGTAAGTCGTCCGGTGTACTTACTGAGGTTAGCCTAATAAAAACACACGAATCCATAGCAATACTGATAAATGTTTATATAGAAGTAGATTTTATCAGCATTGCAAAAGTTTTTTTAATACTCCATAAGAAACAACGGTTTTTCTATCTTACATGTCTATTAAATCCATCATGATCGAAGTAGAAAGCGACATATTCATTCTACGAATAAAATTATAAAATGAAATAGGAGCAATATCGATCAAATCCGCTGTTAACAGATTAATTGTTCGTAGTCATTGCAACATGTATCTTATCAAACATTTCGATATATATTTTTGGAACATGTAATAAGTCTATGAAGAAGACTGGACTCATAATATGCTACATTTAGTTCCTAGTCCTACTTCCATAATTTCGTTGACCATTACAACAAGACTTGTGAAAAATTGAATTTATCTATATTACTTTGTAAAGTATTTAAGGCATTTTAATTTTAGAAGTCATAAAATTTTTAAGAGACTAAAACATTTTTTTGTTATGGATGATTTCAAAACTTGATCAATACTTGTAACCTTAAAAGTTGTATCATCGTATTAATGATCAAATAAGTGATTTAATGAGAAATAAGTAACCACCATGACACCATATCAATACTTGTAACATATAAAACTTAAAAAAAAGTTATTAATGTACATTAAAATTCAGTTATGAAATCTAAATATAAAAAGAACTTATTGTTTATGAAAGAATCAAAAAGCTACAACACAAACTAATCATACTTCACACACAATAGATTCAGTCATCCAATGTTCTTCTGGTCCTTGAACCTTACCTAGCCTCTCGCCGAAAGATTTAATTATACAGGAACTCGTCGCCGCAACGCGCGGGTACCAGTTTATTTTAACTTATGTTTTAAAGATGCTACTTATGTGTTCTTTTCTTTCGCTTGAATCTTATGTTTATTTGAATATGAAATACTTTACATCCTAGCCCACTAATTTCATCATCTCATAGAAAATATGACATCTAGCCCAGCCCACAAAATCCAACCCTAATAAACCCTTTAAGTTTCACAGCTACAGTTTGTTTTTTTAATTTATAAAACCCTAATTCCCAAACTCACTGCAGTCACCTATTTCAGTTTAGGGTTTCATCTTATCATTTCATTAAACTTTTTTCTCTTTGCGCAGCCCTTAAGATCGCCTTCCAAATAATCAAAATGGAAGCGTTTTGAGTCATAGCTGCGCTACATTAAACGCCAATATATATTATTATCTATTGGTTTAAGGGTTTCTTTTTAGGGTTCTCCTGAAAAGATTACCCTTTGTTCCACAAGAAATTATTTTATCCGAGGTGATTACACTGTTTTTATAACTCTTTTAATGTTTTTTTTAAAGATATTTGGGTTTGAAGTGTTTTTGTGCACCTCAGATTTTCTTGTGGCAAACATTATAAATTATTATTTTTTAAATGTTTCAGATTTTAGTGTTTCTTTTTGTTTAGTGGTGTGTTGGCAAGAATGAGGAGAATTTTTTTACATGGGAAAGGACTTTTAGTTCTTGATGATATTTATCATAAAGCTTATTGATATTCTGACTTGCTGATCTACTATTTTTTTATAAATTGTTTTTGTTTTTGAAAAATGGATGTCATTTATTTATGTCTTGCTAGGTGATTTTTGGTATTTATTATAATCTCTTTGTCAATCATAAATGAAGCTTTAATTTTGTTTGATTGATTATGGGCAAGAATGAGGACAACATATGAAAATGGGAAAGGATTTATTCCTTTATGAGTTTTAACCATTGAGAAAGAGCTCTGACTTGCCTATCCCCAATCATATAGTTTTTTAAAATGTAACATTTCTAATCGCCATTTTTTAGTTTATCAAGTTGTTTTTCTATTGTTTTCTCTTCAAAATGCTTATTTAGTTGCTGCATTTCTAGGTATTGTAGATTTTGTTGTGTAAAACTAGATAGCGGACTTTTTCTGTGTTTGTTATCTTAAAAATCGTGTAATTGTAGTATTTAGATTTGGGAAAGATTGATTTACGGTGCGTTTGGTTTAAGTGGTGAAATTACTATGGTTATTGAGTTTATGACTTCAATGGTAAAGTAGCCTTACGTGAGTGAAATGGGATATGGCTATTAATGAGGTTTGAATCCAATATTTTAAAGTCAATCTCAGCCAAACATCTACAATCACAATTAGGGGTGTTATCTGGGCTGATCCGGTTGGTTTAGGGCAATTCGAGTTTCTTAAAAAAACATGACCCAACCCGACTTCATCTAGAACTCGGGTTAGTCGGGTTTGGGTCTGGTCATTTTTGGGTCGTGTAAAATCAAGTTCGGGTTAAACTAAAAAGATTGCTTACATTAATACTTTTACAATCTAAAAGTATTAGTCGAGTTGGTTTGGGTCAATTTTGGTCGATTCTAAAAAAAATAATACCTGTACCTTATCCTATTTAGATTTTGGATCAGTCGGATTGACCTGAATTTACTCGAATACTCCGTAATATTTTTGACCCGGGTGACCTACCTCAAATAGGCTTATTTGGTTTTGGTTCGGGTCGAATAAGATTTTTGTCATCCCTTCCTACTCATTTCTCCATACTAAGCACTCTGCTTGTTATTTGTTGAGTTGACTGATCTTTTTTTACCATTAAAGGATTATGGTACATGACAAAATTGAAGTTAAGAATGTTAGTGAGATACTAACGATTTATCTTTAGTTAATCGTGCATAATGTTAAGCATATTAGTTGTGTATGTTTATCGTGTGGAGAATTGCTAGAACCTCTTACTATTTAAACGTACAAAACTTTTTACCCACTAATTATAACTACTATAATTGCTAGAACATTGCTGGGTTGTTTAATAGGTATAAACAGGTGCAAGTAGAAACAGACGATATTTAAATAAAAAGGATTGGGTTGGTTTATAATGGACCTGAAACACTTTTACTTGTTTTTCAATTAGAATAATAAATATAAATCAACACGGGTCAAATTTGGTACCTTTATCATCATTTGGTACTCTTTAGTTAATCGTGCATAATGTTAAGCATATTAGTTGTGTATGTTTATCGTGTGGAGAATTGCTAGAACCTCTTGCTATTTAAACGTACAAAACTTGTCAACCTAAGTTTATAACTCTTGCACAAATTGCAATTCTTGTCAGATGAGTGGAGAATGCAGACATTTGCAATTGCATTTGCGAGGTTCAATCAACATTTCTTTGATCCCTTGATACCACCCATTTGTCATCTAACTTTTCTCTCTTTAAAAGCAATTTCACGAGGCATGTTGTTACAAAGTTTATACAAAAATGGAGGTCACCATCCCCATATCTTTCACTTACATAATGAACATAATGAAACTTGTAGCCGCCTTGCTAGCGAGAAAATAAAGTCGGCCTACTGCATTTTAACCTAAGGATGCACATTGTGACCAAACAAAATAGCTGCTTAGCAAAAAACCGAAAGTGTCACAACTCACAACCTCATATTCTAAAGTTTCCAACACACAGTTTAGTGTGTTAGTTCACACTCCACAAAACTTATTCTTATTTTATTTTATTCTTTTTGGATTAACATGGTTTCCAAGCGTTTAACCGACTAAACCATAAGAGCATCTGTAATGGTAACTTGAGCAATGACTTGACACTATTACAAAAAGCTATTTGAATGACTTTTTGCATTGTAAGCAAAGCTTTATGGAAGACTTTTAGCAAAATGACTTCTAGTTTTACAAGCGTTTGAAGAAACAGTGCAAACTAAGTTTTAGTTGTAAAATTTTCAGTTTACTCCCTTCATGAACATTATGAAAAGCTTTTATGCATTGGAGTGGTTTTTTATAGAAAGCTTTTTAGAAAATAAAAGTTATTGAAATGGTGAGTTGGCAAAAATAAAAAGTCATTATAGCTTTGTGCATTGCTCATGCTCTAAGGTTTGAAGCCAATGCTCCTCAAACATAAAAGAATAACAGAAAAAACCAAACCAAACGCTTTTAGGTGATCACAACACAAAAGGTCTATCCGCGAATACTCAGTTGCAACGCGCGAGTCACTACACTAGATCTTTTACATTTCTGCTCAATGCACAACACGACATCATAAACGTCTATCACTGTATCATAGATACGGTTATGCATGCCCAACAGATTTGTGTCATGAAATATTGCTTTCGAGAATATTATTAAATTTTGTGTTTCAATTAACGTGCCCACAAGCCTGGACCCTTTGGGCCATTGATAATGCTAAGAGTGCACGGTGAAGTGACCGATTGGCACGCCATAGGCAAAATTTGCCACCTATGGCGTTGTTATATTGGGTCGGGGTGGCGCCATAGCCTTAGGTGGTATCGCCAACCCATTCACGCTCCTTATCCGTTTTTTTATTCTTCACTTGATTTGTGTATTGTGTTTGTGTCAGATTTTGTGTTCGTTTTTTGCGTTTTTGTGTTTGTTTTTGTAAAATGGCGTTTTTTTCGCAGGTTTTGGCGCCAAGACGGAGAAGAAGCTGCCTTTTCTTTTTTACAACTTTTTTCATTTAAAATCTTTTTGTATTGATGTTTACATCGTTAGTTCCTTTGGCAGTTTTTTCTTACATCGCTAGTCTCTTTGACAGTTTTTTTTCTTACATCGTTACTTCGTAAGTCATTTTTCTTATATTTTTAGTCCCTAAATTGTATAAAATTTTGTTTAAATGTATACAGTCAAATATGTTTGTTCAAATAAAAACGAAAAAGAAAAGGAAAAAAAAGTAGACTTACTGACGCCTATAATAGTTATTGCTGGAGAGAATATTTATATTATAAGAGTGTTATATGGTATAAGTTGACGTGGCACAACCTATAATAGTTATAGGTGCCTATAACAATGACGCCTAAAACTGTTATATGCGTCAATTGCGCCTTGCACTCTAACCTTTATAGCACCAGTTTATGATTTATAGTCACCATTAAGCATGCAAGCTAAAAGTTCAATATAGACCCAATATTTGTCATAGACCCAATGAACCAATCCTAGCCACTCATTTTTTCATTTTTGCTATATCTATCTATACTTTCTAATATAATAAGGTTTTAAAATAGCCTTTTATGCACAAAAATTAATTACCTCATTAAATATTCTTATGTGGCATTCCTTAATTAGCTTCAATGTACTAAGTCACATAATGGCAAACATTTTTGAATAAAAATAGTGTTTAAATGGTTAAGTCATAAATAGAAACGTACTTTCTAAAATTTACAATTCTAGTAAACACACTTGTTTTATTACCAAATTAGGTATTCAAACGACTACTATGTAACGATTTAGTAAATATGACATGATAATAAAAATGCCACCTGGACAGTCCATTTATGTTTACATCATCACAAACCATTAAACCCAGACAGATCTTCTTTATGACACACACATATATAAACACCAGATCTAAATTTTTTTAAAAATCCTTAACTCATGAACATCATCATCTTACTTTCACATACAATCACAAACCCACATACAGTGTATCTCAGGATATTACCTAACACTCATAAAAACCAAAAAATTTCAAGTATGAGGCGGCGTCGATGACTAGGATGACAACAACGATGGAGGTATGTGGTGTGACAATTAGGGCTTGGGTAGGGTAGGTACGATTAAGTACCAGATTGACGCCTTCCTCCTCGTGATGTGTTGTGTTTTTTTTTGTTTGGATTGAAAAACCGTAATTTTAGAGGGGTGTATTTCCAAGGTTTAAGGTATAAAAGTGGAACATGTTACATGGGGTGTCGGGTGTAGGAATATGGGTAAGATTCGAAGAGAGTTTATCCAAATGATCACAATGGGTTCGGGCTTCAACCCACCCGGATTCTGAGTAGATGATGATGAATCGTCAACTCTTTTTTCTTTGTCCGCCATTTTTTTTGGTTAAAAATTTTATCAATAGCTACACGGATAACCCCCCCACCCCCCCCCCCCTAGATTAGCTAATGGAAGCTGGGGAATTTGTAGGGGTTTTTAACTAATGAATGTTTATGAGATTTTTTTGAATTTGGGCCAAATTTGATTGTTTTGCATTTATATATAAGAAAAAAGTTATGTTTGAAATCACTGTGATGTGGTGGTCGAAAAGAATTAGTAGTAGCGGCGGTGCGACAGAGGTCGTCGGAAACTGGTAGTAGCGGCGGCGGCACCACAAAAGGTACCGGGAAAGTGATGTCTTAAAGCTATAATCATTTTTCACCAATTAAATTAAAATTGTTTTTTTATGGAAGAAAGATTTAAATTGAAGTTGTAGTGAAATATGAAAAAAGGATTAAATGATGGATAAATATATATTTTGTTGGGTTGAATTTGTAAAATTGTGAAAATAATAAGGTTAAAATATAAAACAATAATGGCAAAATTTACAACCTGACAAATCCATGTGGCTTAAAAGAAATAAGAAAAATAAAAAATGATGATGTGTCGGTAATTTTCATGAGTTAACCGGTTGTAACCGGTAGCATGCCAACTTATTTACTATAATGATATAAATTTGAAAGTTTCGATTACTAGATTGTAATAAAATAAGTGTGTTTACTATTACTGTAAATTTTGGAAAGTACATTTCTATTTAATGGACTTAACCCTTTATAAATATAAATCCTACATTAGTTTTGAATTTACACGGTTAAAACAATTTTAGTCAACAACATTTAATGAATTAGTTTAATGAGATAATACCACACATTAATTACATAACCTATTTTTGTTAAGCAAAAAAAAAAATTGGTTTCAAGAAAAATTCACACGGTTTCAAAAATCAATAATTCATTAATGAGATTAACTATTTTTGTTAACCAAAATTTCGGTTTCAAAAATATCAAATCGCAGCTACATAATAAACTACTCAAGCACATTTTCAACTCTTGAAGCATTTCCTATACGATCGTTCATTCAAATCAACACTTTCAATGGATGTTTAATGTAATAAAAACCTTTCGAAAATCACTTAAAATCTATTTTCAAAACCATCAAGCAGTTTAAAAAAATCATCCATTAGCTTTCTCTGTAAGCCATGATTTGGTATTTATATATTTGATTCAACAAGATTCATCAACACAAAACAATTTCGATTTTGATTCAACCATATTCAACATCCTTAAGAAGTCGACTATGGCAGTGGGTTTTTTTCTATCCGAACCTTAAAATCGGTAATTATCACTTTCTTGCTATGACTATGCCAATGATTCCTATATTCTTTTATTTTTTTAAGTTTAAGTTTGTAATATTTGAGATCATAATTTTATATAAGTCTGTTTTTTGTGATCATTGTTGTAGGTGATGGCGAATGAAGATCCTGTCAACAAGCTATCAAATTTAAGGTGATTAAATCAAATTTTCAATGTGAAGTTTAACTTGCACATCAAGTGTTTGTTTAAATATCTTTGGTCCATTTTTATTTTTTATTATGAGTTTTCATATTATTTTGTTACAGGCATTAGCAAACTGAATTGAGTTCACACGTATTCTGATTTAACAATCGAGTAAGTAATTGCACGAAACTTTAATTTGTGTTCTTATACCTCCAAATTCTTCTTCATGAGAGTAACTGATTATTTTGAATGTCACGTAAATATTTATTATGTATGTCATAGAAAAATCTTATGATTAACGATTATTGTTTAAAGATTAAGTTTAATGAATTGCGTCTATATTCCTCATTATGTATAGAGAATTGCTAGATCCACACCTATTTTACACATACAAATTCCACACCTATATGTGTCAAACAAATATAGGTAGTGAAAAAAAGAAAGAGAAAATTTGATAGAATGTGATTGGTCCAAATTACATGTCACATGTGCATGTGAAAGTTTTTATGTGAGTTGGGAGTGGATCTAGCATTGCTCGCATATATTTCCAGCAAAACGGGTATGCATAGTCTCTTAGTGTTTTTATTGATATGCCATTCTGTTGTACTTCACAAGTTGTAGTTCCGATGATACCCAACTGATTATGCTTCACTATTTATTCTTGGCTTATAAACAGATAATTACAGGTATGATTAGTTGGGATATTTTGTTTTTATAAGCCACAAACTATAGCTCTAGATCATGCTTAATTATATGTGGTAAAGGGGTTAAGGAATAAGATAGTTGAATTAAAAGACTTTGTATGTAGATTTGGTTTTTCTGATAAAAATATGTTTTTTTAGTAAATTGGTTACCAGGTATGTGAATGCTAGTAATTTTGAATTTGTTTCGGGTACTATTTTGACTAATTTTGAGAGAGGTAAACTTCTAAGATTTAAAGTTTAGTAAAGAAACTTAGCAAGTTTGATGCTTGAAGCTCAAAAGTTTGAAACTAAAACCGTATCAGTTGAAAATTCTGTTGGTTATGGTATTGTAAACGCGTGTGTGAATCTTGGGTTATTAGAAAAGGCGCATGGTGTTCTTGATTAACTGAATGCGCACCGGCTCCAGTTTGTTGGGCTTGGAGTTTAGGTGATGATGATGAAAGTTGTGCAATATACCATTTTTCGTCTTTAGATTAGTATTAATTTCTATAGCTATCGGGTCAAAACTGTAACATATAATCTGACACTGGTGATTTTTAAGAAAAACACATGTAAAGATCAGAAACTCGAAATTAAAGGCCAATTACTTCATCTGATTTAATCTTCTGATTTTTGTTTGAAAACTTGAGTACTTGATCGTTGCTTAAGATTTTTTTACTTTGTTAAAACAAATTAAAAAGTAAAAGTCATGTAAAGGTATGTATGATAGTATATATGTAAGATAGTGATATTTATCAAAGTATATATGTAAGATAGAATGAGGCAAATTATCATGCTGCAACAAAAATCCCCGATTATAGTATGTGTATATTTATCAAAGTAATATGTGCTAATGGTCTATTTTTCGTATGTAGTTTCGTGTCCAGGCCGAACAACGAGCTACAAATTTCGTCTCAAATATCTCTAAGGAATCAACGTTTTACACTCATGAAGAGTTCATCGAAATGTTTCCATTTAGGAACATTGATGGGCTGTATATAGTTGAAGTGTTTATACAATATTTGTATGAGACATCATAATTGCTTTAAATAATAACATGTTTTTATCTCACTTTTAAGTACCTGATTGTGTAATGATATTTGTC
>BQNB010055151.1:0-39235 GCA_026074375.1 Tanacetum coccineum
TCATCAGGAAACTTATTGCTGATAGTGTTGCCGCAGCTCTGGAAGCACAAGCTTCTACCATGGAAAATGCTGACAATACCAATAGGAACACCAGACAAAAAGAAACTCCTGTAGCAAGACAATGTAGTTACAAAGAGTTTATGAGATGCCAACCTTTTAATTTCAAAGATACGAAAGGCGGTGTTGGCCTCATCCGCTGGTTTATACGAACTGAATCATTATTTCTCCATAGTAACTATATCGAGGACTGCAAAGTGAAATTTGCTACTGGTACTCTAACCAAGGAAGCTTTGTCCTGGTGGAATTCATTCTCCCAGCCTATTGGAATATAGGAAGCTTACAAGATCACTTGGTCTGAATTTAAAAAGCTATTAATAAAGAAGTATTGTCCCTGAACCGAGGTTAAGAAAATGGAAGATGAATTTTACAATCTGACTATAAAAGGAAATGATCTCAAGACTTACGTTAGAAGATTACAGGAATTGGCAATCTTATGTCCGAATATGGTACCAAATTCTAAGAAACTTATGGAAGTCTTTATCGGGGGATTACCCAAGAGTATTGAAGGAAATGTTACTGCTTCAAAGCCTCAAACTTTGGAGGAAGCCATTACCATAACCCAGAGGTTAACGGATCAAGTAACATAGCACAATTCTGTGTAAGGAACCAATGATCACAAATGAAAGTTTGATGATAGAAGAACCTCCAACAACAACAACTACCAGAACAACCGTAACAACAACAACAACAATGATCAGCACCAACAGTAGAATAGAAGGCAAGAAACCTTCAGGGCTTATGCTGTCATCCCAACTGAAAACATTAGGTATACTGGATGCCTACCCCTATGTAAGAAATGCACCCTGCATCACACAAGACCTTGCACTGTCAAGTGTCAAACTTGCAACAAGGTGGGTCATTAGACCATGAACTACAAGAACAAGGGGCCAACCACTGAAAGCAACTTACGACCAGTGTCAGTAACTTGTTATGCCTGTGGAGAGAAAGGGCATTACAGAAATTAGTACCCAAAAGCAACCAAGGGTGCCCGTGGGAAAGCATATATGCCGAGGGACAAAGAACGCTCCCTAAGACCTGAACGTAGTTACGCGTACGTTCCTTCTAAACCAACATCTAGCTAAAGTATTATTTGATTTCGGAGCCGATAAAAGTTTCGTATCTATATCTCTTCCTTCTATGCTTAATATCCCACTAATTACAATAGATACTACCTATGACATTGAAATGGCCAATGGAGACCTAGTAAGCACTAATACCGTCATCCAGGTTTGCACCTTAATTTTGTTAAACCAACCTTTCGAAATTGATCTCATGCCAATTTAACTCGGTATTTTTGACGTCGTCATTGGTATGGATTGGTTATCCAAGTATCATGCTAAAATTTTCTGTGACGAGAAAGTCATCCACATTCCAATCGATGGTGAAACTTTGATCATATGAGGTGATCGAAGTAAAACCTGACTAAGCCTCATATCCTGTATTAAAACCGAAAGATACATATCCAGGGGATATCAAGTTTTCGTAGCCCAAGTAATGAAGAAGAAGTCAGACGAAAAACGACTAGAAGATATACCAGTAGTTAGAGAATTTTTGAAAGTTTTTCCTGAATCTACCCGGCCTTCCTCTAGTTCGCCAAGTTGAATTTCAAATTGATTTAATGCAAGGAGCGGCCAGTGGCCTGAGCACCTTACATATTAGCTTCTTCAGAAATGCAGGAACTATCTTACCAACTACAAGAGTTAGCAGACCAAGGATTTATCCGACCAAGTATTTCACCCTAGGGAGCTCTTATCTTATTTGTTAAAAAGAAAGACTGATCTTTCATAATGTGTATCGATTACCAGGAGCTGAATAAACTCACCGTAAAGAATTGTTACCCATTACCCAGGATCGATGATTTATTCGACCAACTTCAAGGTTCGAGTACTTACTCAAAGATTGACTTAAGATCAAGCTATCACCAACTGAGAGTCAGGGATGAAGATATTCCTAAGACTACTTTCAGAACGCGGTACGGACACTATGAATTCTAAGTAATGCCATTAACGCGCCTGCTGTGTTCATAGATCTCATGAACCGTGTATGTAAACCATACATGGATAAATTTGTGATAATGTTCATTGATGATATTCTTATCTACTCCCGTAACAAAGAAGAACACACAGATCACCTGAGAATAATCTTAGAATTACTCAAAAATGAGAAATTATATGCCAAGTTCTCCAAATGTGATTTCTGGATCAGTATCATGCAATTTTTCAGGCACGTGATCGACAGTCAGGGAATTCACGTTGACCCCGCCAAGATTGAAGCAGTCAAGGATTAGGCATTTCCTACTACACCTACAGAGATACACCAATTCTTAGGACTCGTCATCTACTATCGAAGATTTATCAAATGTTTTTTGAAGATTGCAAAGCCTTTGACTGAATTAACCTAGAAAAACAAGAAGTATATCTGGGGAGAAGACTAATAGTCAGCCTTCCAACTGCTAAAACAGAAGCTTTGTAAAGCTTCAATCTTAACATTACTAAAAGGAAACAATAATTTTGTCATTTACTGTGATGCATCACATCAAGGTCTAGGAGCAGTGTTAATGCAAAGAGAAAAAGTTATTGCATATGCATCCTGACAACTCAAGCCTTATGAAGAGAATTATACCACACACGACCTCAAATTAGGAGCAGTAGTGTTCGCTCTTAAAATTTAGAGACACTATCTGTATGGCACAAAGTGTACTGTGTTCACTGATCATAAAAGTCTTCAACATATCTTTGATCATAAAGAGTTGAACATGAGACAACGTTGTTGGCTAGAATTGCTCATAGATTATGATTGTGAGATTCATTACCAATCTAGAAAGGTAAATGTTGTAGCAGATGCCTTAAGCCGGAAGGAATGAATCAAACCACTCCGAGTTATGGCATTAGTCATGACCCTTCACCCAAAATTACCATCATAAATCCTCAAAGCCCAAATCGAGGCGATCAAAGAAGAGAACATTAAAGCTGAGAACCTACAAGGAATGGACAAAGCATTTAAAGTACGTCCTGATAGAACTCGTTGTATCAAGAACCGAAGCTGGTTACCACTTTTTTGTAATTTGAGAGACTTGATCATGCATGAATCCTATAAATTGAAGTATTCCATTCACCCAGGTTCTGACAAGATGTATCAGGATCTAAAGAAACTCTATTGGTGGCCTAACATGAAAGCAATCATTGCTGAATATGTTGGCAAGTGTTTGACATATTCTAGAGTTAAAGCAAAATGTCAGAAGCCATCCAGCTTACTGATATAACCAGAAATTCCTACATGAAAATAGGAATGAATAACGATAGACTTCATTACAAAACTACCCAAAACATCAAGCGGACATGACACAATTTAGATCAATGTAGACCGCCTTACCAAATCAGCGCATTTCATCCTTACCAGAGAGACAGATAGTATGGAAACCCTTACACCATTGTATATCAAGGAGATAGTCTCACGGCATGGAGTGCCAATATCCATCATCTCAAATCGTGACAGTCATTTCACATCTAGATTTTGGCAGTCAATGCAGAATGCTTTGGGTACTTAATTATACATGAGTACGGTATATCATCCCCAGACTGATGGACAAAGTGAAAGAACCATCCAAACACTCGAAGACATGCTTCAAGCCTGTGTTATAGATTTTAGAAAATGATGGGAGAGACACTTACCACTGGTAGAATTTTCCTACAATAACAGTTACTATGCCAGTATTAAGGCAGCACCATTTGAGGCACTTTATGGTCAAAAGTGCAGATCATCTGTCTGCTGGGCCGAAGTTGGAGAAGTTTAACTCACGGGACCAAAGATAATCCATGAAACCACCAAAAAGATAGTGCAAATTCAACAATGCTTGCAAGCTGCAAGAGACCGGCAAAGGAGTTATGCCAATGTAAGGCGAAAGCCTTTAGAATTCCAAGATGGAGATAGTGTTATGTTGAAAGTATCACCTCGAAAAGGTGTCATCCGATTCGGAAAGCGAGAAAAGCTTAACCCCTGGTACATTGGACCATTTAAGATCCTTAAAAGGGTCAGCCCAGTGGCATACAAATTTGATCTTCCTAAAGAACTTAGTAAAGTCCACAGTACTTTCTACTTTTCTAATTTAAAGAAATGCCTATCTGACGAATCTCTCGTCATTCTAATGAAAGAGCTTTGGCTCGATGACAAACTCAACTTTGTGGAAGAACCAATAGAAATTATGGATCAAGATGTCAAGCAACTAAGACAAAGTCGTATCCTTATAGTCAAAGTAAGATGGAACTCTAAAAGAGAACCAAAATTCACGTGGGAATGTGAAGATCAAATTCGTGCCAAGTATCCACATCTATTTCTAAATACCATTCCAACATCCAACTAAATCTCGGGACGAGATTTCTTTAAGGTTGGGAGACTATAACAACCCATAATTTTCATCTATGTAATTATCCATCTATTAAATTAGATGCAACCATTTTCATGGAAAGATTTTTGCTTTATTTCATCCATAATGTAACGTAACTTACATTACAAAAGTAAACGTGTTCACGCAACCTACCAATGCCAATTTCATCGACGTTTGTATTAAATGAACATTATAATATGTCAATCAATATGTTTAAACTCCATTTTTACCATACGCTATCTATTTAACGTATTATTTATAACGTTATTATAAAACGAACTTTATATGTTAACGTTTATATCAAAACCCCGATTACATGTAATGTTTACATACAAAACAAAGGTACAAACTAATAAGACATGTGTACAAATGTATAATGCATAGCTTTTGAATTATATTTCCCTCCAAAACTCTAGTACAACTCCTTTAAGCCTATGGTACAACCCGACAATGCATAACATTCAAACTAGCCATTTTCCCTCTAATTTTCTAAGGTATTTCATACAACCTTTCTAGTACATGTTACAAGCTTCCAATGCACAATATTTAAACAATCTTTCGCTCCATTTCAGCCCCTACTCGTCCTAAAAACTAAAACCCTAACCCCGAAAACCCTAATGAACTCGTCACCCCCTAACTAGCTCGAACTAAGTTTAAGCCAAGCAGCCACCCTAATTCCACCATGACTCACCACCTTGTTAGCCACCTTCAGCACCTTGTCACCACCCTAGCACCCAATCACCTCCATGAATCACCTACTTAAACAAACTTGCACACCAAGTTAAACCTTGTCACCTCCTTGGTATGCCACACCCTTCACCAACACCTTGAACCTCACCATACTACCTTCCTAGCTCTCTTTAGTCACCATGGCTACACCTTGGTCCCTACTCCATCCAACTTGGCCACCACACCAAGTAAACTTGGTCCCTACTCTTCCTTTTGCACTATATATACACGAACACATACATACTTTTTCAATTCACCATTTAAACTCAAAACATCTCAAAGTTATTATCTAGCCAAGCTAAGGAAGGTTAAGAAGGAAGTATAAGCTGTAGTATAAGCCATAGAAGAGAAGAAAATAAGTCCTTGATTCATCTCCTAAGTTTCGGATTTCATTTCACTCATGTTCGACCCATTTCACCTATTCGTGTACTAGTAAGCTTTTCTACTGGTTCAATAAGCTATTGTCTTGTTTTAAATCCTTAATAAGCTCTATTAGATCTTTTATAAGCTACCTGTCTAAGCCTTGAACCACAAACCCACATGGTTTGGTTTTCCTAAACCAAACGAACCCATTTTGGATTTTTAAGCTCATAAGCTCTTTTCATAAGCTTTAAGCTCGTAAAACTTACTTATTTTAGCTTATAGTAATAAGCTATAGGCTGCAAAATGAATTTGGATTTCAAAAATACAAAGATTATGGAATTTAGACTAAAAACGCAAAACATTTCATGCATAGGGGTATATATTGTAACTTTTGAAATTATTAAACTTTCAGGCCAAAAATGTAATTATCCTAAAGTTAAAACCACAAGGGCCTGTTTTGCCATATTTCAAAGTTAAAGGTTTAAATGTTTTAAATATAAAGTAAAGGGTTAAATTTGTAAATATATATATACGAAGGGTATATATTGTCATTTTCATATTCTCAAGGGTATAAAATGTAATATTTCTTTATTAAGTATAAAAATATATTTAAATATTATAAGACTCGATTTTATTAAAGCCCGACACATTTGTCGTTATCATTTATCGATCAAAAAATTATAAAATAATTATGTTATATATATAACATAATTTATCATCTACTAATTTTTGAAGAAGCTTAAAAGATAAAATCTTATCATTTACACTATAACGTATCACATTACTAGAGAATTTCATGTGAGGGGCTTCATTTGGGTAGACGTTTTGACAAGTTGCTGGATTTACGATTTAAAGTGTCCTAGCTCCTCAAACGTTTACTAAATGACCTCTGAATTAAGATAGCCCGAACAGTGATACGATATTTTTACAAATTAATAAACCAAATGAATATTTACGTTAAACTTTATGAAATAAAGTTTGGAATATCAACAATCAAACTGAGACATGACATATTACCCCAGGTTACGTGACGAGGCTGTTTATTTCCATTTGAATTAAATTTCAAATCAATCAACTACCTTATCAAGGTGAGTTCATAGTCCTACCTTTATATGTTTTTTGAAACCCCGTGGGGGGATACATGCTATAAACCATGAATATAAGTATTTTCCAACTGTATGTTATCCTGATATATTATTGCCTAAGTTTACCTTTACTACCAATATCATTTAATCATGAACCATTAATCACTTGCGAGTGAACGCGCATATTGTGGATAGATCTATCGGGATTGACGAATCCCGTTTGTGTTTACCTGTACATGAGGTAATCAAACGCACTATATTTGAGAATAATGGGTAACTTTGGCAAGTTATCTTTTCAAGAGGACAGTTGTTCCTTAATAATGTCACTAAGGTGATTTCCATGTTAACGTTTGGTGTCATGAGCTTAGGGCAATAATACTGTTTTCCATGATAATTGTAATTGTACAATTATTATCACTTATGATGACTAATCATAACAGGAGCTTGAGTAGCTTCAGCTGTAACTCCTTCTCTTTCATCCAACTTCCTTTGTAATTCTAGAGCAGCCTCAAAATTAATCCTTTCTTGTTCTTGTTCTACTATAGCTTTTGCTTGTTCTTCCTCAAACACCTTCTTAGCTAATTCTTTATCCATGCTTATTTGAACTTAAACCTTTTTCTTGATTTTCTTTGGAGGCTCAGGTTCTTGCATAATTGCTTTTCCTTTATCCTTAGCTACAGCTGGTGAAGGAGTACTTGTTTCCTTTTCTTGAAATTCACCAGCAGTACTAACTGGTTCTGATGCACCAGCAGTACTAATGTCACCACTAGCAGTACTAACTGTTTTCTTTCTTCTTGTATAAGGAGTAACATTTGCAACTTCCCTCTTTTTTCTAGCTGCATCTACAAGTACTTTTGCTGCACTTAAAACCTTCAAATGATCTTCAGATTGATCACTTTGACTACTAATCTTTATATAAGTGACCAAAATAGTACTTGTATCTTCATCAATATCTTCAATCATCCTTCCTTGTTTGGAAGAATCCTTTGCAGCATCTTCATCATCTAAAATAACAATCCTAGCCCTTCTCCTTGCTTTGTCTGACTTGACATTATTCTCTAATTTTTTCACTCTTAAGATTAGCTTGGTAAGAGCAGTACTATAAGTATTCTTTGTCTGCTGCAATTTAGTATCTAAAACTTTAACTCTATCCTTTAGCTTAGTAACCAAATCCATCAATTCATTTAGTGATAAACTACCCTTATCACGTCCAAGTAAGTGAACACTTTGGAGAGGTGAGTCATGGGGCATTGGAGTAGCCTCCTCTGTAGTAGGTGAATGTTGGATGGATGATGGTATAGATGGTGGTTGAGAAGTGGATGGTGTACTGCTTGGTATGTGATGGGATGATAAGGATGGTGAAGATGTGATTCTGAAAGGGGATGTAAATGGTTCTACAACCTAATGCTAAACCAGTATTGTATCAAACAATGAAGTAATTACCCCTGAATATCCCTTTGATGCTCTCCTTATGTTACTGAATAGTTTGTTTGTAAGGGCAGGAGTAGGATAGGTTCTGGTATGAGGGAACAGAAGTCTTTGATGTTTGTTTAAAAAGATTTGGATGAATCTGGGATACATCAAAACTTATGAGGGCTATCTAAGTTCTTAACCATGGCATCAAAAATAAATTTTGAGAAGTTGAAGGTCATGTTTGTTGCCAGGCATATGATAGCAGTAACAATATTACTACTAAACTGATCTTAAGTCAATCTTTTTTAGGCTATAACATTAGAGTATGGTATGACGTAAGAACTTCCACAAGGGGAAAAGTGGCCCATTTTGAAAGTAAAAACCATCATAAGTAATTTCATACCCCATAAGATCCAATTTCTTAAAGATTTCTGCAGTACGGAGAGAGGTAATGCCTTCTGAATCTTCAAGCTTGAGGTGCCTTCTAATGGAGGCCTCTGAAACTGTTATCTTGGCCTTCCTATCAATGGTTGCTGTAATACTCATAACCCCATCCTCAGTTGTGCATAACTCAGCAGTTTGCCAAAATTGTTGAATATGAGAGGCATAAAGGATTGGACTTATAGTGAGGGCATGGTGAATATGACTTATAGTGAGAAAGTCTATGATTTGAATGGAACCCTCACACTTTCTAACTTTTTCTGATAAGGCAACCATGTTATGCTTGTTGCAAAATTCTAAACCCGCCATGTGATGAATAAAAAGTTAATTAAGGTGATGTGATATGGTCGTGGGAGAGAGTGTGAGTGTTTGGTAGAGGTAATTGAAATATGAGAGAGTTTTTAAGGATTTTAATTGGACCGGCTAAAAAGATTTATACTTATCTTGAAGAAATCCTATGAATTTATAGAAAGATCATGAATTCTTCAATTAGTCAAACTTTATAAGCTAGGTAGTTAGCAAAAATATCTCAACGGCTCTTTAATTGATGAAATTCTGTTATGCCACAAACAGTCTTAACGGTAACTCATCAGTACTAATAATAGCCTAGTAGTACTAACTCTAAGCTAGCAGTACTAACTTCGCCAGCAGTAGTAAGGTATACATATACAGTACTAAACTAAACACAGCAGTATTAAGTTTTATGCCAAGCCAAATCTAACACCAATCTGTCCTCACAATCTCTCTTTATGTTTTTATGCTCATAATATCTCTCAATTCTTTTTTCCTACCAATGCACTCTTTCTGTTTTTGTCATACAACTCTCTTTCTATTTTTTAGCTCACTTTTTCTCTCTATTCTTTATCTCACCAATTCAGATAGTTTTGTACAAGATGCCATCAATTCAATTAGTTTCATACTGTCCTCCCCACATCTAAGTGTTGTAACCTCTGAGAGAGGTAGAATTCATTACTATATAGAAGCAGCCCAAACCGAAGTTTGAGCATTCTGCACAACCCCCAATATGGTAACTTGGCACTTGGGACCACTACCTGAACCAAATCCCTAAGGACTTGATTCATTAAGTGTTTCCATAGATTGAGTCCTATTGATGTTACCACTGTCCTGCTCTACTTCTAAGCTAGAAGCAGTAGTGACAACCCTTTCCATACTGTCACTCAACTCCTTATGGACAGCCTCATCACCAACCTTTTAGGGGGACCACCAGACTAAGGTACCTTAGTTTCCCGACCTCTTTTGACTTTAGAATGTGTTTGACACTTTTGTTTGATGTAACAAGTCCTTCCATTCATTCCTTACTACTTATGAGCACAAGTTGCCTCCCTTCAAGCCATACTTCAGGGGTGAAGCTTTCAACATTAGGTACCCAATATGTTTAGCCTGCAAGTGTTAGTCCAAAGCCAAAAATACACAATCTAAAGTATTTTTATTGTTTAGCAGTATTAATTTTGACTAACAGTATTAATTATGCCTAGAGCATCCACTGTCAACAAATCCTTTATCATTTATTTGTGGCTTGCCTGCACATAAAAATCAAGGAAATTAGTATCCTTTGGGGACCCAAGCCATTACCGACTTGGATCTGCCCCGTGCATCAATGTAGTTATGTCTCTTGAAAATAAGTGATGCACCATTAGGTCTGGTAGGTCTCCAGACCCAACATGCTGAGGTCTTAAACCCGCAATAAACGCCATATGTCCCTGACATATTTAACTAGGTGCTGTATAAGGTGCTAGCAGTATTAACTACTCTAGGCCTAACAGTGTTAACCTTTTGATTAAAATACTTGTTAGTTAATGTTGTTTTCTTATAAAAGGGCCTCTGAACAGTTGATTATGCTTGTTTTGAAAAATGTGTCATTGATCTAGCACTATGAACTATTGGTTTGGGGTAAGCAGTATAAATAAGCCTAGCAGTATTAATTGGTGTTAGGCCAGATTTCAGCAAAACTGCTCTTAGGGGCATATTTCTGTGGGAACTAGGGTGTATGGTTTTGGCATAATAGTCATAATCTACCCTATTGTAATTATTCCCAATCACCATCCCTTTTCTTTGATGATGTGGACAATTATTCTGCATATGATTAAAATTCCCATAAACAAAGCAAGCTTTGTTATACATTACAAAATCACTTCCTAGTTGATTGGACTTCTGACCATTCTAATTCCTTTGATTTCCCCTTGGCCTATGTGTTCTATACATCTCAGCATACCTAACTGACTTTCTAAATGGTTTTTCATTATTCTTAGGTTTGACAAACTCTACCTTTTTAGCAGTATGAAAAACATTTTTGTTATTAGAATTATGTGGAGACTCAACAAAGCTATTTTTATCTTCTGAAACCTCCATGTTCAAACAAATAGATCTGGTAAGTGTAGATTGTTTCTTCTTATTTAAAGTTTCTCAACAAGCTCTGATACCACTTGTTGATCCTACTTGAATAGATCTTGCTTAGCTTGTAAAAGGCTTAGTTGTATTGAATAAATCCAAGACAACTATGGTAGAAACTTTGATTAAATATATCAAAGACTATGCGAAATCTAGTCTATGATACTAAGAAGAATAAGCAATGAAACAATAACAAACAAGTTTAGTAACAATAGTTTATCAAACTTTTAGCCTCAATATAAAACGAACACTCTTAATAGTGTTAGGGTTTACAAAACCTTGAAGCTACGAATATCAAAGATGTGTGTCTAACATTATGCCCTAGGACCTCCTTTTATACACCAAGGAGTCCTACAAGGCTTACAATACTTTCCTAAGTTATCATGATCTTTTCTATAAGCAAACATAATCTCTTAAACAAATAAGTTATACATATCTTCTTTACAAATAACTAATACTTATCTTCGTAAGTATTCTTGTTTTCCAATCAATCTTTATCTCTTCTCTGATAAGTCATTGATCTCATCTCTGTCAGCATAATCCTTCCAGCAGTAGTAATCACTCAATAGTTGTAACTGAGCACAAGCAACATTAACTACTTCGAAGTTTACTTTAGTAGTACTAACATATACTAGCAGTACTAACTTTTGTACTAGTAGAAGTAACTACTTAGCATATTTCCAGTCTTCATCTTTGAGCAATCTTAACTTCTACTAGAAGCAGTAACTTTATACTAACAATACTAATATATACTAATAGTAGTAACTAGTAGTAGTAACTTTTATACTACCAGTACTAACTACTTAGTATAATTTTCATTAGTATTACCAGCAGCACTAAGTTATGCTTGACAACACTAATATATACCTGAGCAACAATAACTCTAAGAATCATCTTGAAGTCTTTTAATCCCAAGAAATGATTATTAATCATCAGTTCACCACAATGTTTATTCTCCACCATCATCCATCCCTCAAATGGAATATGCTCCCACAGTTAACCAACAACAACAACAACAACCTGAATTTCCCCAACTAGACTCAGGTCTAACTGTTCCAGTGTTCAAGCAAGGTGACGATCCCATTGATGCCATCAACCATATGATGTCATTCCTATCACCTATCGTCACATCTTACTATCCTACTACCAACAACTAGCTGAGTAATTCATCAAACCCTAGGCAACAAGCTACCATTAATGATGGAAGAGTGACTTTACAACCAGTACAAGGGAGACAAATTTCTTTTGCCATGAGTACCACTAGGACCTAAACTCCAGGAGCAAGTGGAAGCAATTCTGGGAAACAAAGTATTGTTATTTGTTACAACTGAAAGGGTTTAGGGTTCGTGGTTTAAGGATAAAGTGTTACTGGTACAAGCTTGAGCAAATGGTCAAATTCTACATAAGGAAGAACTATTATTTTTGGCAGATCCAAGAACTATAGAAGGTCAAGCCACACAGACTATCATTACTCACAATGCTGCTTATCAAGCTGACGATTTAGATGCATATGACTCTGATTGTGATGAACTCAACACTGCCAAAGTTTCTCTTATGGCGAATTTATCTCATTATGGTTCAGATGCTCTCGCTGAGGTCGTCTAAATTGTTCTCTGGTATTTCGAATTTGGCTGCTCTAAGCATATGACCGGAGATCGCTCTCAGCTCACCAATTTCATTAATAAATTTTTAGGTCCTGTAAAATTCAGAAATGATCACATGGTAAAGATATTGGGATATGGTGATTATCAGATTGGGAATGTTAAGATCTTAAGGGTTTACTACGTGAAAGGACTTAGACATAACTTATTCTCCGTTAGGCAATTTTGTGATTTAAACCTTGAAGTTTCTTTTCATCAACACACCTGCTTCATTCGTAATCTAGAAGGTGTTGATCTATTGACTAGATCATGAGGCAAACATCTGTATACACTGTCTCTTAGAGATATGATGGCGTCCTCTCCTATATGTCTCTTGTTAAAGGCCTCAAAGACTAAGTCATGACTATGACACCGACGTTTGTCTCATTTGAACTTTGGTACAATCAACCATTTAGCTAAACACTGTCTTGTTCGAGGTCCCCCTAAGATAAAATTTGAAAAGGACCATTTGTGTTCTGCGTGTACAATGGGCAAAAGCAAGAAGAAACCCCACAAACCTAAATTTGAAGACACCAACCAAGAAAAACTTTATCTTCTGCACATGGATCTTTATGGCCCAATGCGTGTCGCAAGTGTTAATGGAAAGAAGTATATCCTCGTCATTGTCGATAGTTACTCTCAATTTACATGGGTAAAGTGCCTATGATCAAAAGATGAAGCTCCAGATTTCATAGTCAAGTTTCTCAAGATGATCTAAGTGCGGCTTATGGCACCTGTTTGTCGAATCAGAACAGATAATGGAAGTGAGTTTGTTAATCAAACTTTACGTGAATATTATGAGAAGGTTGACATCTCTCATGAAACATCTGTTGCTCGCTCTCCACAACAAAATGGTGTCGTTGAAAGACGTAATCGTACGTTAATTGAAGCTGCCCGCAGAATGCTGATTTATGCAAAAGCTCTGTTATTCTTATGGGCAGAAGCAGTTTCCACCGCATGTTATACCCAAAATTGTTCCATCATACGTCTTCGTCATGGCAAAATAACATATGAGCTTTTACATGATAAAATTCCCGACTTATCATTTCTACATGTATTTGGTGCACTTTGTTATCCGAAAATTGATAGCGAGAACTTGGGCAAGTTACAACCGAAAGCTGATATTGGTATTTTTATTGGCTATGCACCCACAAAGAAAGCATTTTGAATTTACAACCAACGTACCAGACGAATCATTGAGATAATTCATGTAGATTTCAATGAGCTGACAACTATGGCTTTTGAACACAGCAGTTTAGAACCCGCACTTCATGAAATGACTCCTACAACAATTAGTTCAAGACTCGTGCCAAACCCTCCTCCTTCAACACCGTTTGTACCACCTTTAAGAAATGATTGGGATATTTTGTTTCAACCACTGTTTAATGAATTACTCAACCCTCCATCAAGTGTTGATCGCCCTGCCCCTGAAGTCATTGCTCCAATTACTGAAGTAGTAGCTCTAGAACCTGCTGCATCAACCGGTTTACCTTCCTCAACAACTGTTAACCAAGATGAACCATCACCTAGTAACTCATAAAAAATACCTTAAACTCAGTCTCCTGTCATTTCTAATGATGTTGAAGAAGAGAATCACGACTTAGATGTTGCACACATAAATAACGATCCATTCTTTGGCATTCTAATACTAGAAAATGACTCTAGACCATCTTCTTCTTCGGATGTTATTCCCACCATTGTGCACACTGCTGCTCCTAACTCAGAACATGTTACCAAATAGACCAAGGATCATCCTTTAGACAACATCATCGGTGAACTCGATAGACATGTTTCCACAAGACTCCAACTCTATGAACAAGCCTTATTTTGTTACTATGATGCCTTTCTCACATCAGTTGAACCAAATAACTATAAAGACGCATTAACTCAAGCATGTTGGATTGAAGCAATGCAAGAGGAGCTTAATGAATTTGAATGTCTTAAAGTCTGCGAACTCGTTCCTCATCTAGATAAAGTGATGGTTATTACTTTAAAATGGATCTACAAGGTGAAACTTGATGAATTAGGAGGAATTCTAAAGAACAAGGCTTGTTTGGTTGCTTGTGGTTACTGTTGGGATTCTTGATTTGATGAGACAAAGTAAATAAATGAATGAAACAAAAGGACTAAAATTGTCATTAAAGAATTCTACAAGCTGGTAGAGAATATATAGATTCTGGAAGATCTCCTTAAGAAGGTAAAGATAACAAAAGATATTCTTTAATGTTTAAAATATATTATTCATTCTTATCCTCCTTTGTAAGCCTTGAAATCTCTCTATATAAATAGATTCACAGGCGTGTTATTAAGTGTGCACAGAAAATGTAGTCGGCTAAAAGTGTGTGAGTGTGTCTAGGCATCAAGTCTTATTGTAGACGCCTAGGTTTGGTTGTTTTAGCCTTAAGGATCTTTGATTCCTTGTTATAGTTTAGATAACATGTTCTACCATTGATCAAGGTAGAATTGGGGGCTTGGTGGAAACGTATGGTAATGAAACCTTGTTCAATAACAATTATCTTTATTATATTCCACTGCATAATTGTTATCATTGTTATTGTTTATCCTAGATATAAGATCTAAGCAATCTAAGCTTAAATGATTCTTTAGTTTTCATAATTGGTATCAGAGCCTCGTGGCTCGATATCTAGGATCACAAGGTTTGTTTTTGAAGTCGATTTTATGAAGAATAGAATCACAAAATTCTGTTTTTGGTTTCTTGTGTGATTCGGTGACTATTAGGGTTTTTCACCTAAACCCTAATTATGTAAAAGAAGAAACTGGTGCCATATGTGGCTGTTGTTGATTGGTTCGCAAAACAAAGGAGAAGATCAAATCCTGGCTTAAAAGGTTACAACTGTTGTTATTGTTTACTACTGCTCAAATTTGTGACAGATTAGCAATAGATCAGTGACACTTAAAGTGTCATAAAAAGCCATGGGAGGAAGGAGTAAACAGATCTGTGACAGTTTAGTGATAGATAAAGTGTCACTAACTGCTATGGGAGGAAGGAGAATGCTATGTAGTAACAGATTAGCAACAACTTTGTGACAGATAAAGTGTTGCTAAGCATGGATTTGAATTTATTAATACTGCTAGCTTATCTTTTGATCGTTAATACTGTTGTTATATTATGAGTTTAGTGTTACTACTGATACAAGGAAGATTAGAGCAACTTGTTTACCCAAGTTTTTGTGATTCGAGCAGGTATGGAAAATTAATATTGCCTGAAGAAAGTTTATACTCCTCGTTGTATTTTAGTACTGCTATTGGAAGCAGTTACTACTGCCCATTTTGATCGATATCGGACAGTACACACACACAGATGTCGAACAGAACATAAAACCAAGTTTGTTTGTTTTTGGTTTCTACTATTTGGATTTTGGATTTTGCTTTACATGATCTTAACAGATTTAAAGGCTTGTATTTTATTGGATTAATTGGTTACGGAAAAGGTTAATTATCACCTATTTGGAGTTGAAGTGGAGTTTCACAGGTTCGTGTTCTTATCATATCTTAAAGTGGGTGTTACACTTTAAAGATAATTTGTTCGTGCTTATAATGTTGTGACAAAGACTTGTCAAAATCTAGCAAAGATGTATGATTTCTCTTATGGTGCTCAATGCGTACATTTTCTATCACTTGGTATGTGTCTCATAGAAGATGAAGATTTTTGTCAAGAGGTTGCGATCTACTTATATTTCACAGATTTATTTATAAGTTTGAAGTCACATGGATAGTACAAGATATAAGGCACAAGTTTGGGTTATTCTACTTCTACATCAAGTTCGTTATACTTAGTTTTCTTCATCAGTGATCATTACATTGAGCCTACAGAAATGAAGATTTAAGAAATGGTTAACATATGGGTTTCAGGGGAAGCTTATTGTTAAAATGTTAAACCATTTACATGCATCACATAAGGTGAAGGTTTTTACTACTGCTAGTCATTATTACTATTGCTAGTGTGAGTTTCTACTACTCAAGTTTATTTTTCTTATTGTGCTTAATGGTGGGTAATTTGAGGAGTTAGAAGACTTAGATTAGAAGTGTGATATTAGTTTATAGTGGTCAAGATCAAAGTTGCTTATATTCACAAGTCCCCTATTGGATTATGACAAAAAGAGGAAGAAATATTAACAGGTTGCAACTTATTGATCCTTGGTGTGGCATGGTACAAAGGAAATCTACTTAAGGGGAAGTTTTGTTTCATTTAGGGAGATGATTACATCTCAACTTCAGGGGAAGCTTTGATTAAAGGCTTTATGATGAAGTTCGTACACGACTTTGTTTGTTTTGTCATCATCAAATAGGGGAAGATTGTTGGGAATTATTGATTTGTTGAGACAAAATAAATAAAAGAATGAAACAAGAAGGACTTAAACGCAAAGCTGGAATTCTTCAAAAGATGGATGATTTTGAAGATTCTAAAAGATCTCCTTAAAAAGATAAAAGATATAGAAGATAAAGATAAAAGTTAGGAAGATATTATTTGTTTCCTAATTATATTTGTTCTTATCCTTTGTAAACCTAGATGATCTCTACTATATAAAGAGACATTAGGTCGTGTAGTTTAGCATTCAAAAAAACATGTATGTGTACACTGGATCAATGTAGACGTCTAGTTGGTGTATGTAGCCTCAAGGATCTTGATCCTTGTTACAGTAGGTAACCGTATTATCTTGATCAAATAATATTGAGGCTTGGTGTTTAATAGTAAAACCTTGTTTAATATCATTGTGTTCTTTGATTAATTCCGCTGTGCTAATTCGTATCAATGATATTTGTAAAATATATCCTAGATGGGCTTAAACGATCTTAACAATGTACCAATTGTGAAGATCGTTATAGACTCATCTAGGATATGTTTTACAGATAATAAAAATATGCAGCGGAATAATAAAGAATAGTATATTATCAAACAAGGTTTTATCATTAAACGTTTCCACTAAGCCTCAATATTATTTGATTAGAATAATACAATTACCTATCTCTAACAGTAACAGGGATCAAGGAAAACCTTGATTACCTTGAGGCTACATCACCACTATAGACGTCTACATTGATCCAGTATATACACACATACTTTTCTGGATACATATAACTACACGACCTAATGTCTCTTTATATAGTAGAGATCATCTAGGTTTACAAAGGATAAGAACAAATATAATTAGGAAACAAATAATATCTTCCTAACTTTTATCTTCTATATCTTTTATCTTCTTAAGAAGATCTTTTAGAATCTTCAAAATCTTCCATATTTTGAAGAATTCTAGCTTTGCGTTCAAGTCCTTCTTGTTTCATTCTTTTATTTATTTTGTCTCATCAAATCAATAATTCCCAACAGTTACCGTCAAGAAGAAAGAATTGATTTTAAGGAATAATTTGCTCCAGTGGCTAGACTTGATGCTATTTGAATTTTCCTCGCATATGTTGCTCACATGAATATGATCGTCTACCAAATGGATGTTAAGACGACATTCTTAAATGGCATTCTGCACGAAGAAGTTTATGTCAGCCAACCAGATGGGTTTGTGGATCAAGACAATCCTAATCATGTGTACAAGCTTAAGAAGGCTCTCCATGGGTTGAAACAAGCTCCTCGCGCATGGTATGATCTATTGTCGAAGTTTCTACTCTCTTAGGAATTCTCTAAAGGAACTGTGGATCCCACATTGTTCATCAGAAGACAAGGCAAAGACATTCTCCTGGTACAAATCTATGTTGATGATATAATATTTGCATCTACTACACCTGCACTATGTGACCAATTTTCAAAAATAATGTGTTCAAAGTTTAAGATGTCAATGATCGGCAAAATATCATTTTTCTAGGACTACAGATTTCACAAAGTCCTAGAGGCTTCTTTTTAAACCAATCTAAATATGCTCTAGAATCTTTGAAAAAATATGGTATGAAATCTAGTGACCCCGTGGATACTCCCATGGTGGAGAAATCCAAACTGGATGAAGATATACAAGGGAAAGTCGTTGACCCTACACACTATCGTAGAATGGTTGGCACCCTTATGTATCTCACAGCTAGTAGACCAGACCTAACATTTGTTGTATGCATGTGTACCCGGTATCAGGCAAAGCCTATCGAAAAACACTTACATGCTGTAAAAAGAATCTTTAAATACCTAAAAGGAGCCGTTAATAAGGGACTCTGGTATCCAAAGGATTCTTCTATTGCTCTAATAGCTTATGCAGACGCTGATCATGCGGGTTGCCAAGATACTAGACGAAGTACATCTCGAAGTATGCAATTATTGGGAGATAGGCTTGTTAGTTGGTCATCAAAAAGGCAGAAAAGCGCTGCGATATCTAGTACGAAGGCAAAATATATAGCCTTTTCTGGCTGTTGTGCTCAAGTCCTTTGGATGAGATCATAGCTTACAGACTATGGCCTTAGATTCAATAAAATTCTAATGTACTGTGATAACAAAAGCGCTATTGCCTTATGCTACAACAATGTTTAACATTCTCGATCAAAGCATATTGACATCAGATTTCACTTCATAAAAGAGCAAGTTGAGAAAGGAGTAGTAGAGCTTTACTTTGTCAATACGGAGTATCAGCTAGCGGACATCTTCACTAAAGCCCTTGGCAGAGAAAGAATTGAATTTCTTATCAACAAGCTGGGAATGCGAAGTTTTATGCCGGAGACCCTGAAATAATTGGCAGATGAAGCTGAAGAATAGTGGTGTTACCTATTCAAATATCATGTATATAATATGTATATATATTAAAACCCAGAAAAACCAAAAAGATTTTTCATTTTCAAAAAACCTTTATATAATCAAAATACAAAAATATAAATCTTTAAAACCAAATAAAAAAAATTAAAAAATAAGAAAAATATAAAAAAAGAGGTAATAATGGCATATCTTCAGAAAATCGATAACATTTACAGTCTTAGAAATGTAATTTAATAATGATATGAGGCTGTAAATGAAGTTCGAGTAGAAGTTCAAAAGTTTTCAAAACATGCCAACGATGGCTTGCTATTATTTCAGATAGCAACCCGGTTATCATCTTAAAGGCAAGTATTTCAAAAAGAAAACTTGACCTCTCAACGGGAATTTATTCTCGGGCATGGTCGACTTTATGACCATGCAAAGGCTTATGTTTACTTTGCAACACAACTCATGCTTCCTATATAAAATAAGTGTACGTTTTAGTACATTTATTTGTCAAAATAAGAGAAATCTTATTTTTATTGGTAAAAAGTTGTCTTTATAATGAATCAATGTTTTTTCAGTAATCACAAAA
The DNA here is from genome assembly GCA_026074375.1 of Tanacetum coccineum. NCBI lineage: Eukaryota > Viridiplantae > Streptophyta > Magnoliopsida > Asterales > Asteraceae > Tanacetum > Tanacetum coccineum. The sequence continues at coordinate 19,799 of BQNB010055151.1, forward strand.
AGATTTTCAAAGACAATTCGACCACTCAAAGAATGACAACATCTCTTTAAATAGAAAACGGGTCATTATTTGAGGGGGATAAATTTTCATCAAATAATCTTTTAAAACGGTCTTTCAAATTATGTCACGAAATAAACGAATAAAGTTTTTGATAATGGCGGATAACAAATTAAAGGGGAGTTAACTTATATTAACTACAAGGGCTTTAGATGTCATTTGTTTAAAACTTTATGGACTTATTTTCAATTTGAGACTTAGTGAATTTAGGCTTTAAACTACATTCGATCAATATTTCTAACACCTCATAGTTTGTAAAAGACTTAGGAATGCTTGGAAATACTTTCATAGTTTTAAAAGCCTTGAAGTTGATTCTCACGAAATAGATTTAAGCTTATTAATTCTTCGAACACGATCTAAAGTATATGTGTGTACAAGGTTTTGCTGATTCTGAGGTATCAAAACCAGCAAGGGGGAAGGAGTAGATGTATTCATGATAGACACCATGGCCTTTGTAGAAAACTAGAAGAGGGGTTGAATAGTTTACCGCTTTTTAGTTTAATGTTTATGTTTGTTTATGATAACTTAGATTCGACTTTTTGTGAATTCAATACTTGCACAATATGAACAATATAAATATGTAGAAGCAAATAAAAGATAAGTCTTCTTATTAATCTTCCATCTTTGAAGAAATTCCTCCTTGTCTTTTAAGTCCTTCATTCTTTCATTTGTTTTGTCCTTATTCATTTAATATAGTTCCTACAATCCTTTCCCCTAGTTAGAAATGACCCAAAACCAAAGTAAGCATGACTTCCCCTGAAGTTCGAAATAGATATATATTTATATATTTATAATAATATATATATATATATCTATATATATGGAAATAATAAGGATCTATGCAATTCCAAAAGGATCGGTAAGTTGCACATCTTCTTTTGTAAATCTTCTTCATCCTTTTTGCTCATAATCAAATAGGGGACTAAAGTATGCAACTTTGATTTCGACAAACCAGATCAACTCATCAAACCCCCACACTCCTTAATCCTGCCTCCCCTAATCCATCATAATCTTAATTTCCCGTATGACGACCTTAAGTTCAATGAACTTTGAGCTTGTAGATACCTTAAACTTAGCAGTAGTAATAATGACTAGCAGTAGTAACAACCTTCACCTTGACGATGCATGTAAATGGTTAAACATTTTAACATTAAGCTTCCCCTAAAACCCATATGTTAACCATTTCTTGAATCTTCAATTTTGTAGGCTCTATGTAATGATCACTGATGAAGAAACTAAGTATTTCTGAACTTTGATGCTGTAGCTTGAATAACGTAAATTGTGTCTAATATCTTGTACTATCCACATTTCGTGACTGTCAATACTCATACCAAGACCAATGAATAAGTTGATCGAAACTCATTGACAATTCCTCATGTGTTTCTATGAGTCACATACCAAGTGATAGCAAAGGTGAGCATTGAGCACCATAGGTTCTGTAAGCTCAAGAATTTGCTAGATTTGTCAAGTCTTCGTCACATCGTTTCTAAGCACGAACAAGTTACCTTTAAAGTGTAACACCCACTTTAAGATATGATAAGAACACGCATCCCCAAAATTCCACTTCAACGTCAAATAGGTGATAAATAACCATCTTCGTAATCAATTAATCCAAGAAATACGAACCTTTTAAACGTTTAAGAACATTTAAAATAAATCAATCCCAATTCTAGATGATCAATTCTAGAACGTGTTATCTAAACTATAACAAGGAATCAAAGATCCTTGAGGCTAAAACACATAAACTCTAGGCGTCCACTTAGAGGACTTGACGCCTAGACACACACACTCTTTTCTGGTGTTTACTTCTTTGACACACAAAAAACTATACGACCTATATCTCTTTATATACTAGAGATATTAGGTTTACAAAGGATAAGTATTAGGAAATAAACAAATCTTCCTAACTTTTATAATTATCTTCTAGGAAATCTTTTGTAATCTTTCATCTTTTAAAGAATTCCTCCTTTGTCTTTTAAGTCCTTCATCTTTTATATGTTTTGTCTTATCAACTCAAATATAATTCCTAACAAAATGCCTAAGTAAAGCTAGGCCGAAATGCGATGTCGTCTAAAGGTAGCGATATGTGATTATGTGATTATGATATAACAACCCCCCCCCAAACACCCAACAAACAAAACACACAAAACAACCACCCAAAACACCAAACCCCCCCCCCCCCCCCCCAACACACAAACAAAAAAAAAAAAACAAACAAACCAAAAAATAAAACAACAAAAACCCCCCAAAAAAAATCAACCAAAAAAAAAAAAAAACCCCCCAAACCAAAAAAAACAACCCCCACCCCCCCCCCCCCCCCCCCCCCCCCCCCACCCACCTCCCCAAAATATTCCACACTTTCCTCTTTCCCCTATCAATAGTGCTATAGTGCTTTCGAGAGGAGAATATGTATACTATCGGTTTATTTTCGCAAATAGTGGTTGCATTTTTATGTAGACTGGGTTGGCAAGTGCGTTTTGTTTTGTTTGTATGTACTCCATCGAGTTTGGGTTGATCCCCCTTTTTGTTTTTTTTTGTGTGTGGGTGTGATTTGGTTCCCGTAATGTTTCTGTGGCTTGTTTATGTCCTCTTTTGACAAGAGCGATCGCGCATATGTGTTTACTTCGTTGGTAGATTTACCATTTGTTTTGTGTTGATTTTTCACCTCGTATTTATCAAGTGTAACGTCGAGTATTGTCGCACTGTTGAGAACGTGAGTGTTTGAGGAATTCAAAGGCGTATATATTCCATGTGTGAGTTAGGACGAATAGTTGATCTGAGCACGGTTTGACGCTCCGGTAAGGTGGGTAGAATGTAACAACCCGAGTTTTAGGTCGACGTTTATCCTGAGCCATGATTTATTTCTACGTTGAGATGGAATAATCATTTTTTGTTTTGGGCAATTCGATAAAAATAATTATTTTTGGCTATTTCGCAAGCCGTGTTTCAAATTTCTATTTGTTTGAGCGTTTGAAAAAATTTGAAAATTTATCTATACTTTTCTCCGAGAGCGTGAATATTTTATTTTTGGTGTTATATGGCTTTTCCTGTGTTTTTTGATAAAAACCGTGTCTAAAGTCGTGATTTACGTGAGTTAACATTTTATTAAATGTTTTAAACTAAGTAAGGTTGACGGAATAAAAATAATTTTTAAAATACTAAACCCGAGCCAATTTGGCCGGTTATAAACCCGAAACAAACACCTTTGTGTTAGTTTTGCATGACTTTGGAAGGACAAGGACAAAAAGTGACAATAGCCTAATGTGTACCTCCAATATTATATACCATTACACACACACTAATAATATTTTTACCAAAAATTTCATCTTGTTTCTCCCTTGTCCTCCCCTATTCGGACGCACCACCACAACCATCAAACACCGCCATCGAGCCACATGCAACACGATCCGTTTAGAAAATATTAATCCTCACATCAAGACAAACGTTTCCCACTAAGAAATTACGACATGCAATAAGTATTTTAGTAGTTGAAATTTGGTTCGAGTTGTTGTCGAAATGGGTTAAAAATGGTGTTTATTGATGAGAAATTAGTATTCTTGCAAGTGGGTTTTGAATAAAAAGTTTAGTTTGGTGTTTGATGTTTGCGGCCGAGTTTGAACCAAAGAGGGGAAGCCGAAACAATTTTTGTGTTGATTGTAAGTATTCTATTTACGTTGTCGTGATGTTATTTTATTTATGTATTGCGTTTTGTTGTTGTGTGTTACGGATCCACACATACATGAGTTAGATCTAGCGATTAATGAAGTTTGGTTGATTGAGATTGATTTAGATGACGGAGATAGGTTAGCTAAGAGTATTTTTGATGATGTTGCGAGGTGAAAATGAGGTTTTAATGGGTTTTGAAATGGGTAATTTCGAGCAGAAACTTTGACAGCTATTTTTGGGTGTCAAAAGTACTTTAATCGGATTTTGGGTTTTAGATTATGATAGAGCTCGTCCTAATGAAATTTTTGGTAGGTGGATCGTTCCGTAACTCCTAATAACGAAGTTTTTATGGCCGATTGAAGTTTGGAAAAATTAATATACACTAGATCAACTCTTATTATTTAATCAAAGTCTGGCAGAAAATTAAACGCCCGTTTTGAGCACTTTTGAGTCCGTTTTACCATTCCGGCGAAGCACGAATGTTGTCCGAAATACCGTTTCGCTTTTGACATGTAAATTTCAGAATTTAACGATTTGAAAACGAAGATGATTAGGCCATAGCGTGGGTTAGAAAAATAAAGTATATATATTCAAGACTGGCAGAAACTTGCAGGGGCATTTTCATCATTTTCCTTCGAGTTTCGGGTCTCGGGTAAAGCTATAAAGTTGTTTGAAATGTCGTTTTACATCAATATGCTTTAGTGTCCGAGTCGTGAAAATGTATTTTAGCGGGCCATTTTGGACGGGTCAAACTTAAGAAAACTTTATAGTAAAAGTAAAAGTAAAAGTCAAACAATGACATTTAGTGGTCGTAAGTGTTGTCCGGGTTGACAAGGGAAATAATAAATATTATTTCCAAGGTTAACATTGGTTTCGAAAATATCGATTGCATCTAAAAATGTAGGGTTATAACGAAAAACTTTATATATAAGTTATAATATATATATTCTTGAAAACGTAACGTCGGGGATGTGATTACGAAATTAGGCATTGGTGTATTAGAGGGTTTTGAAATAATGAAATATTTTGGTATTGATACACTTGGATAACCGGAATTTAAAGTAGTAACTTCCCAAAAATAGAAACTTTCTAAAAATAGAAAGTTTCCGAAAATAGAAAGTTTCCCAAAAAGTAATGCAACTTAATTAAGGAAGAAGATCTTGGTTTCTAATCGCTTAATAGATAAGGATTTGGGGCGTAGGTGTGGATCCCATAGCATGTTTCTTTACATACATATTATATATGTTGTGATTATCGAAAGAGTCGACGACACTCTGTTATTTCTCTAATTGCATGATATAATTCTAGGTCGCGGTCAAGTTATTTGTTGAGACACCATGGTTGTGAATTGTTGAATGTTGCTTAGTGATTATTAGTTGTTGGTCGCCGTCTTCGATTAAGGTGAGTTCATAGCCTCGCTTTTGAACTGTTTTTGAATGTTTTACAAACCCGCGAGGGGGATACATGTATGTTTTGAAAAGTGAACACAAGTCATTTTTATACGAACTTGTTGTTGCTTGTTTTATAAATTAAACATAAGCAGTTTTATACGTGTTTGATGTTGTTTGTTTGCGAAAATGGAACGCAAGTGTTTTTGATATGATAGTATAATTTCATTGCCATGAGTATATGCCTTTTGCTATGTGACCGTTAATTACCGAGGAGGTAAACGATGAATGCATTAAATAGATCTATTGGGTTTGACAACCCTGTCGGGGGTTTGAATCCGTTGGTGAGCACCTTGTAATGGACATTTTGTACCGAGTCTAGGGGTGGTGGAATACTACCCGATCAGTTATTTATCTATAATGATAATTGTGTTAAGGTTCGGTACACGGGCTCATGCAAGTTAGAAATGTGGTGTGGCTTGCCTAGCTAGCAAGTCATACGTGTTTTTGTGGGAATCCAAACTGTGTTCTAAGGTTATAAGTGCTTTGTGGAACCAAAATTTTGGTTCTATTGTTACTTGAAATACTCTTTGAATTTCTTTCAATCCATTGTTTTGACATTTTTTGGGCCATGGTTATTATGGTTTCAGGTGCTTGATGGCTTTGGTTGGGACGGAACGCGGATATAAGGATTGGAACTCGGTGATGAATTTGTATTACAATTCGATATGTGATATTGAAATGAGTATGTTATGATATGAATCATTGAAATATATTTTCTAAACTAGTTTGGGACCTTGTAACTCTGATCTTTTTAAATAAATCGAATGTGATGTTGTTTATAAGCGTCTCTTTTGAAGTCGTTTACTGTGACTCGTGTGCATGTATTATGAAGTAGCACCCCAAGGTGGTTATTCCGTTGCGTTGAAAAATTTGGGGGTGTTACATGTTTTGACATGATTCCATAGCCTAAAATCAAGTACTTTGAGTCTAGTTTCCAAAAATGTAAGCTTTGTAAAAATGAGGTCGTTTGGTTAGTGAAAGTTGCAAAATGGTGAAAAGTGTCAAATCTGTCCGAAAACCTCTTTTCAATCCTTGCACTAAAATGACCATAAATCATAAACCACGAAGAATCTATCATTGAAAATGATATGAGAGACACTTGTAAGGGTTATTTAGATTCTCCCATTGGCCTAACTCATATAACCTTGATTTAGACCTTCTGATCATTAAAATAATTTTATATGTTTAGATTTTGCCATTTTTGGAGTCGGGTATAAATGTTCGGGTTTAAATCCTTAATAAATTTTAGGAAAATTCATGGACACACCTAAAACATGGAATTTTTACCTGGAGTAGTAGCTTGACCAGAAACTTTGGTTAAGTTGCTCAAATAAATGCTAAAATGACGGGAAATTCAGGGCAAATTAGTAGAAATTGTGCTTTGTGATAAAAGTGTCTTTTGAAATGAATGTGAACACAAGACTTAACAAATGAACCTTAATATTGTCCGAGCATATCGTATAGGATCTAATTAGGTATATTTACTTGCCTTAGGTTGCGAGTAGAAGGTTGCGTATTCGTTTGGGTTGCCTACTTAGTGTGGTTTGTCGAGAAGTCCTATTATCATTCTAACTTCTAAGGTGAGTTTCTCACATCCCCTCTTTTACCGTTTTTACAACTTTGGGATGGAAAGCATGATGTGTCTATTAAATTACAATGCTCCTACTTCTTTGTTTTTAAACTTTTGAGCATACTTGAACTTGGAAAACGTGTTGAACTTGAACTTGAACTTGATATGTATGTTGTTTTGCTGAACCGCATACTTTTAGCTCATTATATCCCCCTTAACGGGATAGAGATGTTAGTACATATGGATAGCGATATTAGGAGATTAGCCCCTCCTCACTCCCACCATAAACGGGGTGCATAGTACTAGAACATAAGACTTGTGTTATGACACTTGTCGAACTTGCAACTTGTTTCTAGTGTGGGATTGTTACACGAGTTGTTTGGATGTTGGAATGGTTAGGCTGAATGCGTTTAAGTAGTGCCTCGCATAAACACTATAACATAGATTTATGTTGATTGGATTTGTGTCATGTTACTTTGGTAACAGAGACTGTCTTTGAAAACTTATGTCGTTTTGGATTATCAACCTGTTTTCGGAAATCGGATGTTAATTTGGATATACTATTTTGGACATCTACTCTTTATAAAACTACATTTTGTGTACATAATCTTGTGAGCTCACCAACTATTTTTAATAGTTGACCGTTTTATCATGCTTTTTAGATGACGTTCCTAATGTGGAAACTTAGTGCTTTTCTTTTTAGTTGTTATCAAGATGTCTACCAAATTGTAAGGATCATGTCTTTTGAAATATCTACGTTCGGATGGAAAACAATTTATGTTGTCTTTTATACTTTCAAACCTGTTTCTTGAAGTTGTTGTAATTCAGATAGCTTTACTTTTACAAAAAATGTATGGTGTTTTTATCTATCATCTTGTGTGATGTTTATTAATATGTTGCACCTCGTGTTTCCGCTTATGGCGGGGTGTGACAGATTAGTAATCAGAGCCTAAGGTTATAGAGAACGCCGTTTTTTTTTCAAAATAAAAATCCGAACTATAACCAAAATGATTTTCTTTTCTAAAAACACCAAACATGAAATGAGTCGACTAGTCCGAGTGGTTGCATATTTAGACTCTATTGACATAACTTGATCAACTATGTCTTAATTAGGTTTAGGATCATTGCAAACACTGGGTAAGTCATATTTTAAACGAGTTTAAAAACCTACCTTCCACTTTAGTCATCGAAAAGCATACTAGGAATTTTGTGCACCATACATTGCATGCTCTTAGATGTCCACTAATCATACTTAAATACATCATGCTTGTCTTTGATTGATTTATTTATATCTCAAGTTTGTTTTTACGTCGGTTACTGTTGTCACAACTGTCTTTAAGCACATTGTTATTACGAAAACCAGTCTGTCTCAAATAGCCTCATAGTTCGTCTTGTATTGCGCTATTGATGCGAGTGTGTCGCGCGAATCATGTTTTACTTAACTACTTTTCGTATCCTTACCCTGCATAACACCTTGAGGAGGACTCATCGATAGATTTTAAGTTAGAGCCCGAGGCGAGCAGCAAGTGAACTACGTATGCATGACATGTAGAGATGTTCGTTCTTTCTCTCTTAAGAGCTACGTCAACCTATATTTTGGTCACGTCTTTGTTTTATTTCGTCATACTATTGAGCCAACCATTTTGGTTGCAAAAACAAGATTCCTTGCTTGTTCGTAAACTCCGTGTTCAGTGATTCAAGATTTTGTTTCTAAGCAACCTCAAAGTTGAGTCATTTTTTCAAAAATATTGGGCCTTTTACCAACTTCTACCTTGATTTCATGACAGTTCTTGTTTGATGAGTTGTGAAATTAGGCTTCAAGTTGCTATATGGCTTAAGACCTTTGAAGAATTCACTCGAGGATGGGTGAGGCTTGGATATTTGGGATTTGGATATCAACGTCGTGGAATGCAACAGCGGTGTAGAGAGTCTAGGGCATGAGGAAGAAGTGTACGGTGTGTTTGTCCTTTCCCTACCATATTCATTACGGGTGTATTTGTGGCAGTTTAACCTATGTGGGTTGGTTATAGTGGTAGGCCAACCCGATGGTTATTTCATGCTGGGGCTTTTTCTCAGATTATGTTGTGTTAGTCCTCTTTATTATGTTATAATAAACCATTTGGATCGGTTGTGTAGATCAAGTGTCAAATTTTGTTTGTTATATTTATCGATATCGTTGGAAAGTTTTGTAAAAATGTTATAGATTATTTATTTTTATTTTATATCACGTAACATAAACGGTAATATTATTATAAAGGCATTTACTAATATAATATTATCTATTGATCTATTTTTTCACATCATAATGAATTAGATATATTTTTTTTTTGTAATATTTGGATGTGATATGGTAAGTGAGAATGATTTAAACCACCACACCACCACCCACACACACACAAACACACAACACACACACACACAACAAACAACACACACACACACTCTCTCTCTCTCTCTCTTTCTCTCTCTCTCTCTCTCTTAATTCACATCTACCCCCCCCCCCCCTCCCCCCCCCCCCCCCCCCCCCCCCCCCCCCCCCCCCCCCCCCCCCCCCCCCCCCCCCCCCCCCCCCCCCCCCCCCCCCCCCCCCCCCCCCCCCCCCCCCCCCCCCCCCCCCCCCCCCCCCCCCCCCCCCCCCCCCCCCCCCCCCCCCCCCCCCCCCCCCCCCCCCCCCCCCACCCCCCCCCCCACAAACAAAAACCCCCCCCACCCCCCCCCCCCCCCCCCCCCCCCCCCCCAACACACCACACCACAAAAAAACACACACACAAAACACACCCCCCCCCCCCCCCCCCATCAATCCCTTCATCTCGATGAAAAACTTAGAAAACTCATCCACAACCGTTGGATCAAGGCCCCTTCCCCTCCTTTTTTCGCCCAAAACTACAAGGACCAAATTGTATTTCCTTTCATTCGTTAAGGGACAGTTTTGCAAATTTACACCTTTCATATAAAATGCCTACTTTTTTTCATTTCTCTTTTCCTTTTTTTTTTCCTTTTATCTCATTCCACGATCTAACTTTTTTTCTCTCAACAGATGTATTATCAGATTTCTCAAATCAAAGATTCGCGAAATCATATCGTGTTATCTAAAAACATATCAGATTCACGAAATCATATCGCGTTATCTGATAACATATCAGATTCACAAAATAATCTTTCGCAAATTGAAGATTAAATTAAGGTATTTAACTGATTTTGATTATAAAGCTTAGTGAAAATCAATTATAAAGCTTAGTGATTGTTATTGTTTTATCTATACAAAATTTTGTTCTATTGAGTTAGTTTTTTTTATGAAATTTGATCTCAGTTTCAAACATTGTATAGAATTGTTATTTGAAACGAAATTGATAAATAAATACGTGGAATACATGTTTACAATAAATTGCACACCAAGTGTTTGATAAAATGTGTGAATGAGATTTTATAACTGTGATACCCTAATTTTACACTATGATGCCCTAATTTTTGTGAATATATTATAGTTACATTGTGATGCACTAATTAATTTAGGCAATAGGTGTTTGGCCAAACGCTGCTAAAACTAGATATCCAAACCCTTCCTAATATTAAGGAATCTATTTGTGGATAGGTCAGTTTAGCGTTGTCGTTTATTAATGTGTTGATTACAAGTTGCTCCTTTAGGCCCCTGACTGATACGTTATCAAAATTAGGTGTATCGTAAATCACTTTCGAACATGTGCTTAACGTGTGTTTTATTAGTTTGTAAAAATTATCACATATTTATGCCTTCTCATGTAACATTAGGTAACTAAAGTCAAGTTTGTTAAACTAACGGTATGTGTCCCAAACCCGGTAGGTAGTTGCAGGTTCAAGTCCCGCCTTAGACGGTGGGTGGTACAAAACATTTTTTTTGTTTTTTTTTACACACACACACCCCCCCCAAGGGTTGTGTTTGTTGGGGGGGGGTTTCCCCCCCCCCCCCCCCCCCCCCCCCCCCCCCCCCCCCCCCCCCCAATTGGGTGGGGGGGGGGGGTTTATGTGAGATGTAGTGGTAATATATATTGTAAAGAAATTGTTAATTTTCCCTTAGAAATGATATAAACACTGCTCTGTTATTCATATCGTAGGTTCGGTTTTCCAACAATCTTATTGTGTTTCCAAAAGTAATGTTCAGGGTTAGGTTCGGTGAGCTTTCTGGATGTTAGTTGATATGTGCAGCTTTGTAAATCATATTAGGAAGTTTGAGTGGAGATATGGACCGTGGTCTAGTTTTTTGTAACCAGGACCATTGGTTATCATATAGCATAATTTGCTACTTATGAGACCGTTTGAAAAGATTATAATAAGTAAGACAAATTACTTATGGGGTGTTTGGGATTGCTTATTTTCTCTGCCTATGCTTAAATATAACTACTTATAATCTGCTTAATTATAGGTACCTAAGGAGATAGTGTTTGGATTTGTTTATTTTGCACAAAAAAAGTTCAATTAGATTCATTTGAAAAGGTTTTAGGTCCTGTATGATGGTAAACGAGTAATCTTAGTATCATCTCAAATAACCATTTTGAAAATAAACGCTAATGATATCAGAATTCATTTTAAACCCTATTATTTTTTTGTTATATTTTGGAAAGAATTTTGTGCTAGTTTTATTAGCTTGTTGTTTTTAGCTTTTACATTCCATGGCTAGTCTAGTAAGATGTTATAAGATCCATATTTCATATATCCTTTGAACTGTTCTGCTAATTTTCATACCGTAATAGGTTTGTTTTCTTACAAAAAATTACCATTCGGAGATTTACAAGGTTTGCTTTGCTTTTGCTTCTTTTTTAGTTTGTGACAATCTACAGGTTTGTGTTCTTTTTGCTTAGTTTAGAAGTTTTATGCGGTTTAGTAGGATCTGTCTCGATATCATTAAAGACAGATGGAGCCTTGCACTTCAGATCCGCATTGTACTCTTGAGGTATTATTGTACATGATTTCATTAATGAGCTTATACCCACAGATGGTGACAGTTAGGGTGGGTTAAGTAACGCGTCAAAGATGGGCCCTGGGATCGATGTTTAAGAAGTTGAAACACCTGAATTGAAGACTGGTGATGTCAAAGCTCGTTGTTCAAGATTTTTATGATGTTATAATGTTGTTTTTCTTGGTGTGGATTTGAGGGAGCTTATAGTCTTATATGTTTTTACCAAATATTAAGAAAACTCTTCTATGTAGACTGATTTAAGAACGAATGTATTGGTGTAACAAAGAATGTTATCATGTTATTTTTAATGCGATCATATTTCAGTTTGTTTTGTCACATATAATGCGATGCAGTTCCAGTAGCTTATGTGAACAATGATTATGTGATTGGTGGTTGGTTTTATCAAGATTCTACATAATAGAGATGCCCTAATAATATGCTCATTGATGCACTAAATATATAAACATATGCCCAATTTCTAAAGATGAACTAAAGATACAAATTGATGCCCATCTATGTGGAATTTATGTGTAGAAAAATTTTGGGTTGTTTCTTAATGATAAAGCATGAATATAGATAATATTGCAATGTGTGTAATTTATCATTGACTCTATTAGACATTAAATCAGAATTAGATTATTTTTTGTAGGAAAAAAAGTCGAAGATAAAGTAGGATGCCTGGGTTGATGACAGCGCACAAGATATACGTAGCATTACATTGATATTGATCACATAATTATTAGGTATGCAGCCGATAATCATAACAATGGATACTTTATCCATTTTGTCCCACAGCCCTAAATATTCCAATATACAAAATAAATATTCAAACAATTCTAGCATCTGCATTTTCATGAGTTACAGTACCTAATATTATAAACTATATTCATGAAAAACATCAAAATTGATTTACATAAATAACTATAACTTCAATACTCATTTATTCATATGATCAATCTTAAATGATTGTATCCATGTCCCAGTTAAGATTTTACAATAAAAAATAAAAACTACAAAGACAATAGGGCGTCAAAAATCACCAACGCATTCTGACTAGAGGTGGGTAGGCTCCTATACATCTGAGTATAGGATAACAATGTCCGTATCTACCTCCAATCTAAAACCATTGTGGACTAAACCCTAACAAAATCCTTTTAGGACACGCGCTTTTACTAATATCCATATATATATTTTCTTTCTTCATAGAACTTCTCACTAGCTTCCTTCTTTGCATTTATCTTGCATAAGTTATGCTAATTAGTCTCGAATCGCAACATTAAAATTGAGATATAGCCTTGAAATAAGGATTGTATTGTCTACTTATTAACAGGGTGGCTTGTTGTTTGTTCCATGTAGGTCAAATGGGTTGAACCAACAAATTTAGCTAATATGAAAACGACCATCTTCTTGCACACCTATCTAAATATTTGTATTCAAAACATGTACATACCTCATGAAGCTATATAGAACATCAACGACGAGTAAAAGAACCACCAATAAGGAGTATTAACCCGACGAAAGGGCTATTGTTGTTGCTGCAACTAATTAACCATTTGACCTTGATGAGTCGAGACATTCTGAGTAAAACAAATATATTGACTATTAGTAGTCCTATTAACTCACCTTACCCATCTCCAATTTTCCTCGTGGTTTTGTTTGGATTTGGCCGACCATCTTGTTGCATATCATCATATTCGGATTCACGTTCTTCTTCAATAACATTATCAGCAGCGTTTACTCGTTGACGGTCTAACAAGATAACAAAGTATACACCACCAATGAGAACACATATTTTACATAAGCAATGTAAAAAATAAGCTTCACACATAGTTGACTTATTATGCAACATGTTAAAATCCTAAGCATACTTATAGATGCCCTAATAATACTAACAAATGCCCTAAGCATACTAATAGATACCCTAATCTTTACTAACAGATGCCCTAATAATTCCAACTTCAATCATGATATGATTATTCCTGATGAGACATGACATTAGCATGGGTTCATAATGTGATAATTGTTTTGTTTTGGCATCCTCAACAAAGTTCTTTATTACATCAGCAACTGAGGAAGCACTCTCCATCTGCAGATGCACAAACTTGAACACTGTATTATAGAAAACAACAAACAACACCCCCTCCATCTAGGAGGCGGGGTGTTTAAGTGTTGAATGCAAGTAAAAATTATGAAAATCATCATCCCAATGGCTTTTTATTTTTTACTTTCTAAAAACAAAGTAAAACAATCAACCTTCAGCAAGTGAGACTTTAATTTATGTAAGCACATAACAAATTTAAGTTACAAAAAACATACGTGTTCCTTTTCAGCAAGCATGACTTCAGTCATCGCATTTGGAGACTGAAGAAAATCTATCAACTTTACTATGACCTCTTCCTGAAATATAATCAAAATATTAGTGTTTAAAACAAAGTATCAGAGTGTGTTGTTTGTTTAGTACATAATGCTTAAAACTACATACCTTTTTAAGTTGTGACTTGTGAATTTGAAGATTTAGAACATCACAAAAAATCAAACAACTTCTCTTTTGTGCATTTGTGAAGCTTCTCTTTCAACTTTTCCTTCTTCTTTTCCTGCTGTAGACATAAATAAACATAAACATCCACTAGAATTAGTTTGGAATTGATGTTGCAGACTCATGTAAGATCTGCTTTATTTGTCATTCTACATCTCTCCTTTTATCAATATCTAATCATATTTAGTGTCCAAATAAATAAATAAAAAGATAAATAGCTAAACAGAAGCAAAGGATAAAGATTCCACCTCATCATCATCCGAGATAAAGCCAGAAAACAAGCCAATGTTCTTCTTCAAAGGTGGGCCTGGCAGTGTTGTATGCATCACAGTCAACAACTGAAAAGCCAGCATGAGTAGCAATTTAGCAAAAGTTATCTTTGTATGTATAAGAAAATGCATGCATACAGATGGATGAAATATGTCGACATAATTAATATGGCAAGCGAAATGAATAATGACTTAGTTGATTCAGATTACAAATTTACACTTAGTATACGAGTTAAGTTGTTTTTTAACAAACACATGCCTTAAATATTAACAAACACATGCCTTAAATATTAATAAACATATGCCTTAAATTTAACAAACAGATGCTCTAACTTAAACAAACTGATTCCCTAACTTAAACAAACAAATGCCCTAACTTAAACAAATAGATGCCCTACCTTAACATACAACCAAGTTTATTATAAACAAAAGGATGCCTTAAATTTAACACACAAATGCTATTTTGCGATTGTTTACTGAAACAGCTAATAAATGAAGTGTTCTGGATTACTTAATGTAATTGTTTATAGGAGCTGAATGGAATTACTAATAAGCAATCCAAAATAGCCCCTATAATGAGCTTCATTAAGCAATCCCAAACAGTCCATTTATTAGTTGTAGACAGTAACAATAAGCACTCCCAAACAGCCCCATAAACAATACAATAAGTAGATAAAGACATAGTAGGCGATACCAACTCCTAATTTGAAAGCAAAATAAGTACAATCGGCCACAATATTGGTACAACAACCAGGACGTGTTGAACAACGGGTAGAAGACCATTTAGAACCAAAAGCTTTATATAACATCAAAGGGTCATATCACGTTTCGGTTTAGTGGAGCTGGTATGCTATTTGTCATTAACAGTAGCAAGAAAGCCATAAAGAGTATGGGTTAACATATGTTGTCTGCCAAACTGTGGAAGAATGCAATGAACTTATTTACGTATGCCCTTATTTGTTCATACGGATGCCCTAATAGTAATCATCAACAACATCAGGTGCATCCAATGTTTTTTCAAAAATCTATTTACACAAAAACACAAAACAAATAGCCACACTTCAGTATATAGAACACTATGCTTTGAAGCACCATCAGAAAGAACCCGCTATATAATTGACAAAAGATCATGATAACCACCCATGTTACCAAGAATGGTAACTCTCCGGTACAAAGTTACGCCTTATTTCTTTCCTAATTCCTAATAAACCAACATTTATGTATCCTATGCGGCAGTCACACATAGCCACTCATTTTACCCTTTAAGAAACGATTATAGAGTATTGTCAAGTTCGAGTTTTCCCCTACCCTAACCATTCTTTGTGCCACTCCCCTTAATGAAAGTTTAAGATTATCTTATATATCAGCTGAGGTCAATCTCTCACTGGTTCTATGATAGGAATGTAATAAATAAATAACTGAATGGTAACAACAAGTTTGTTTAGATGCAACCCAAGCCATGATAGTCTTGTTATGTCACATTTTGGAGGAAAACAGATGCCCTAATACATTACTAACAGATGCCCTAATGAACATGGCAAGGCCTATGACAGCTTCATGATGCCCCAAAAACATACTAACAGTTCTTGCCCTAATAATATTACTAACTGATGCTTTTAAAAAACAAAAGTGATGCCATAATAAGAAAAAGTGCATAAGTATTTCCATCGACATACTAAGGATACAAACCGGATACATGAACATAATTACGACTTTCCTTTAATTTTGCCACTTCCCAACCGTTCCGTTGTGCTACGCCCCCTATGAAAATTTAAGATGTATTCTATTATTATCTGCTAAGGTCTATCTTCTCACTGTTCTTTGTTAAAGAGATGTATATCAAATAACCTGATGAGTAACAAACAAGTTTATTTAGATGCAACCCAAGCATGATGTGTGTATATGTCTTTTATGAGGAATACAGTTGCCTCTATTCTACTGTATTAAGAGTGGACCTAATGAATTTGGCTAGGCTTTTTGACAGCTGCTCCATGATGCCCCCAAGACCATTAATAAAAACAGTATGCATCTTATTAAATTACTAACAGATGCCTTATAAAAACAAATTGATGTCCTAATCAAAGAAAAAGATGCCCAAGTATTTCCAACGACGCACTAAGCATACAAACGTGTACATTGAACATAAATACCGATTTCCTTAAATTGATGCCCTAATACTTTCTTAAACGGATGCCCTAATAAACTCTTAAGACATATTCCTTAAAGAAACAAACTGGTTCCTTAATACATTATTAAAACCTATGCTTAAAACAAACAAACAAACAGATGCCCTATATTTTTCAAATTGTTGCATTAACACACAAACAAACAGTGCACTAAATTAAAAATTAATAATTTAGAAATTTCATTCAGACATTTCGTCAAAACTGTCGTGCAATTTTAGTAAAGACGATTTTTCTAAACTATTAGAACCAATTTTTGGAACTGAATGCGCTTTGGTATCTTAAATTACAAATTACAATCATATTCAAGCTAATTTACCCAAATACATACTACTATCAAATGAACCAATATCATTAGAATAATACCTTCATGTACCAAATAATCAGCTTTAATTATTATTTGTTACAACTAGCATATAACTAATCCACGCGATGCAAAAGTAAGGAATAAACGATATTATGATGATGAATCGTAATTAGTGATATTTGTTGAATGATGGATTGATGAAAATATATGTGAACTGATATAACAGCTCTGTTGATGGTGCAATTACTAAAGTGGCAACGGTGTAGAGGTGTCGGAGGTGCGTGGTTGGTCGGTGGTGTGGTGGTGATCGGAGAGGTGGTGTCAGTCTTATTGTGTGTTTTTAACAGTTATTTTAGTGTGTGTTTTTTATCAGGAGGGTGTTTGGTTGTTGTAAGGAGTGAGAATAGATGTTGTCAATTCTAACCCCTTTGTTTTTTTATTAATTTTCATTTTCTACCCTCAGTTTTGTTAGTTTGCAAAGTCACCTATATGGTTTTGTTTTCTTGTTTTCCAACAATGTAAGGTTTTACTCTCTCTCTATTATATATCATATATATAGATATATATATACTATATATATATATCTTATTAGATTTAGGCCCTTTAGGTGCGTAAGTTACATATAGTGATTGATTAGCAGAGGATGCTACGGTTTGTTTGCATATATATTCACTGTCATATAGCACTATTGTCCATTGTTTTGAATTATTGGCACAGCTTTTGGGTTTAAGGTTAAACCTACGAGCTCACCAACGTTATTGTTGACGTTTTTGAGTATAATTTTCAGGTGAAGTGAAAGAGGAATAAATTGGTGATATGTGATAGCAGACTTAGAAGTATCCCGAGTAGATTTTCATGTGAAGTCTTGCTTGTTTATTCTATTTGGCTTTTAGTATTTGGAAGTTTTGGTTTAAGTTTGGATTATGGACCCCTGTGTGGGCTATTGGTTATTGTAAGAGTTTATGGATTTGATTGTGATTTAGGACATCACTCGAAGTTGTTCGAGGTTGATGGTCTTCGTAACACTTGAAGTTTATGCATTGTAGTTTTCTTTATTTTGTATCTTGTGTTATGATTGATCATTATGTTGCAATCCCGAGTTTTCGCCATTGTTGGGGTGTGACACTTATATATAAAACTTGCTTGTCACCTCAATATGTATACCATAAATCTTGGTTAAATAATACTTAGTTGATCTAAATTTGTATAGTACGTCGGTCTCGTTCGATTATTCATCTAAACACTTCGTTCAAAGTGCAATATTCGACCTTAATTGAGTTAAATTTTATAAAAAATTATGTTCATTCTTTAATTATATACATGTAATATATAAACTGTTTGAAGGATCGGTTCACCAAGTTTCTAATAACGTGAAATTTTGTGTTAAATTGTAGAATTATGGTGGGATGACTACCCAGAAACACTGCCAACAACACCAATCCTCTCAATGAAATAGCAGATGATGTGACTCGACAACTTTACACCGCATTGCCGAATCTGCTAACTCAACTTGTTCAAGCCCTTAGAGGAAACCGAGCAAATCAAAGAGAGGCCACACAATGCTATAGTATCAAAACATTCAGGGCTTCTGGTGCCAAGGAATTCTTTGGCACAGAAGGTGCAGTTGGTTTACTAACTTGGTTTGTAAGCATTGAGTCCGTGCTCCATATTACTAAGTGCCCCGCAGAGAGCCAAGTCGAATTCGCGTCTAGTATGCTGCAAGGCCACGCTTTAACTTGGTGGAATACCCTTGTTCAAACTCGAGGATGAGCAGCTGATATAGCCCAACCTTGGGAAGATTTTAAGAAGCTGCTGATGAAGGAATATTGTCCTGATGATGAAATTTAAAAGCTAAAAACAGAATTCTAGAATCATAAGATGGTTGGGTCAGATATTGATGGGTATACAGCGAGATTTCATAAGTTAGCAAGGCTGGTGCCACACATGGTTACCCTAGAGAACCAACGCGTCAAACGCTACATTCGAGGTCTGGCTCCCGAGATCAAGCCACATGTTACTTCATCTAAACCCACTACTATCCAAAGTGTTGTGAGCATTGCTAACCGTTTGACCACTAATGGAATCAAGGATGGAACTTTTAAGAAGAAAGAAAATGCTGGAAACAAAAGGAGTTTGAATGATCAAAACATGGACCGAGGTAGGGATGACAGGAACAAGAGACAAAGAACTGGAAGAAATTTTGCTGTGACTGCACCAAAGCAAGGGCAAGGACCACGTCAGTATGCTGGTCAACAGCCGAAGTGTGCAAAATGCAACTTCCATCATTCTGGTAACTGCCCTGTATGTCATAGATGTAACCAAGTGGGTCACTTTACCCGATACTGCACGGGTAAAGATGCTAATGAGAGACCAAGGCCAACTTGCTTTGAATGTGGAGATCCTAACCACTTTAGGAGGAATTGCCTAAAGATGAATCGAGCCACTACCTCAGGAGGAAATCGCCC
>BQNB010055152.1:0-39234 GCA_026074375.1 Tanacetum coccineum
AAAGCCACGTCAGTAATGGAGAAAGCACAAGTTTAAGTGGGTTTTTGTACTAAATCACTCATTAAAGAAGCACAGGTGAGCCTCAAATGGATTGCCACGTTGGCAATCCGTGTAAGGTCACTTGGTGATCCAACGGCTCAA
This sequence comes from Tanacetum coccineum, assembly GCA_026074375.1. NCBI lineage: Eukaryota > Viridiplantae > Streptophyta > Magnoliopsida > Asterales > Asteraceae > Tanacetum > Tanacetum coccineum. The sequence goes on from BQNB010055152.1 coordinate 142, forward strand.
AATGTTGACCGAATGATTGGTTGATTTGATGGCTGAGATTGATGGGCGCGTCTAACAAGATTTCAGTCCTAGAAGGTTCCTTCAGGTGCTATAAATAGCACCCTTCCATCACACACATGGGATGTCTTTTCTTTTCTAGTTTTTAGCCTAGTGTAGTTTTTTTAAAGCTTAATGTAATTTAGATTTAAAATCAATTGTAATTCCTTTTTAAGTAATGTAATTCAGTTCTTTTTTTTATAAAATTTAGTTTAAATTTGTCATAAACTTTCATTGCTTTCAACTCATAAGCTCTCTCAATAAGCCAAACTGCTTCAATAAGCCTATCTGTCTCAATAAGCTAATAAGCTCATATTAAGCTCTCAAGAGTCTCTAAGCTCTTGATTTGAGCTTAACCAATCTTAATATTCCTTAACTTTAAAATCAGAAGTTTACCTACGCATTTTGGACTTATTGACCTTTTGGAAGGGGAGCTTAATTTGGAAGAGCTCCCAAGGACTTTTACCCTAGCTTATTTATAAGCTAGGAGAGCTTGTAGCAAAGCTCTAAGAGCCATTAAGCCTTGTTTAGCTAGGCCACTTGTAAGTTATGTTTTAAATTTCATTGTCACTTAATTTTTTAGCTTAATATCTACTTAAGTACTTATTAGTCTAAATTCTGCTTATTTGCTTATGCTTATTGCTTATTTGTGTTGACTTATGCTCATTTGTGCTTCTTATCTATTTCTGATCATATATTGTTAGATTATTAGTTATAGAAGTTAGATTTTCATTTATGTCTTATAAACCATTAAAAAACCAAAAATAAGAAGTTATAGAATAGATCTTAAGTCTAGCTTAAAGTAGTTGTTAATTTGTGTTAATTAGGTTTGAATTAAGCTAGTTAATGTCTGGTAATCAAGTTTTCTTAATTAGTTTTCAATTCAAGAGATTTTCTAAGTCTGTCAAAAAACCTTAAGGGGTGTTTGGTTTAAGACTGTTTGACATCAAAAAGTCAAAATAAGTTTTGCAAATTGTTTGAGATAGTTGAGTTTTCATTTAAGATTAGTTTTAATAGAGTTTTTTTTTAAAATTAGTTTGTAAAAAATATAAAAAGTTATGGCTTATTTTAAGTATTCCTGCACCAGGGGAGTTTGTAGCTTAAGTTTGATTGCTTAAGTTTGATTGCTTAAGTTTGATTTGAACTCTTTAAGCTTTTGTGTGTGCTAAAATTTTGTTTGCCTCACTCCACTAAGAGTGTCTTAGTGCAGGCTTTCCCTTAGGTAACCTGCACTATTGGTTTTTGCTTGTGTCAAGTGCATCAGTACTAACAAACAGTTAGTACTGCTGTCACTTTTGGCTTAATTTTTAGCTAAGTAATAATAGGTTTTAGTTTATGGTTAGAGTACGGATTTAGAATATTAGGTTATAGCTTAATTCAGTTTTGACTTTATTTTCTTTTCCAAAGCTATCTACTGTAGTACATTTTACTTTTAAAAGTCACTAAAAAAACCAAAAGACCAAAAACAGTAGGTAGATTAAAGTAGCTTTTAATTCAAATTTTTAGCTTATAGACTTAGGTTTTTGCATTTAGTTTCATAACTTAGGAGTTGTTTGATTAGATTTCAAAAGCTTATAATCTAGTTTAGCTTATTAAGAATTTGAGCTTATATGGATTATGTGCTCTTTAGCTTATTTTCTGAGTTTGACTCATAGATCATCATTTTCAGTTGCATTCTAGTGTTTTAAATTCTCATTTAGCTTAAGGACATCATAAGCTTTACAAATCTTCTTTTGTTTTTAAAATTGAGCTTAAAATGAGCTTTTTACAAGCTTTTAAGTAAAACCAAAGGAAAACCCCTTGTTTCTGTAACAGCTTATTGATAAGCTCTTTTTGAGCTTATCATTGAGTTTCAGCCCTAAGAGCTTTTGTTAAAATTGATCATCACCACTTCATCTACAACTTTTATTTTATAAGTTTTTCATGAAAAGCACTTTTAATTTCAAACTTATTTTTGGGCTTAAAAGGGCTTAACTTGTAATCGGGTTGGGCCTTCAGGGTAGTTTTTGAAATTTTTAAGTTTTCTCAGTTAGTCCCTAGGTTTGCACTGTTAGTCCTTTAGTCCTTGCATAGTTAGTCCTTTGTTAGTAATAGTTAGTTGGTTTAATAAATTTTATAAATAATTAGGTTTAGTTTTTAATTAGTTTAATTAAACTTTAATTAAAAAGTAAAAATTAGGGATTTTATTTTTATAAAATTTCTTATCATTTTCTCTTTTTAGTATAATTTTTATAAAAATTTTGGGTTTATATTTTTAGGCATTTTATTAATTTTTAAGTTTTAATTAGTTTAAATTTTAGAAAATTCATATCTTAAAATCTAAAAAGTCAAAAATAATGATTCCTTTTTCTAAAATTTTCTTTTACTTTGTTTTATCTAAAAAAAATATAATTTCAATTATTTTCTATTTTTTAGATTTAATTAGATTTAAATAGTTTTTAATTAATAAAAAATTCAAAAATAATCAAAAAAATGTTTTTCTTTTTCTTAAAAGATTCTTTTATCTTAATTTAGGTTTTAGAATTTAGTTTGATTTTTAGGACCTTAAATTTTGATTTACTTGCTTATTTGTCGCGTTTTATTTTGTTTCCGTTATATCATTTTAAATGTTAAATTGCTTTTAATTTGTTCAATTTTTACTTGTTGATTTTATTTGGTAGTTATAGACATAAAAAGTATCTTTGCTTTCATTCATTTCATAATCCATAGCTTAAACTGAGGTTTCCAATTTGCCACATGTCGTTGGGGAAACAACCCGGTATGATAATTTTCACAGTTTAATATACGTATTATATATTATATTATATATAATTTTTTTTTTGGAGAGTGAATTTTCCTTAGAGAGTTTTCTTAATTGCTTTAAGTTTATATTCGTATATTTATTTTATAGTGGTATTAAAACTGCAATCTGTTTTTTGGCGCCAGTGCCGGGGACTTGTGTTAAGATTCCTTTGTTTTTTTTGTTTGTTGATTTGGTTTGAAGATCCTTTCATCCTCGAAAGTTTCATTCTTGTTATAAATATAAAAAAATCATAAAATATAAAAAGTAAAAAAAAATATTTTTCTTTTCTTTCTAGTATAGCTATCATATAAAAAACACATAAAAAATCAAAAACATAAAAAATTGTCCTTTAAAAAAGAAATTAAATAAACAAAGTTGGTAAAAGAATACCAACAAATAATATCTTCAATTGAGATATTATCATAAAAAGGTTCGGATGTGAACTTGGAAAAGTTCCCAAATGAACCAACGGATTTACACTTGCCATTTGTGTTTCTAACGAAGTACGGCTCACCTTGATAAAGCAATTTTTAAGAGCTAAACGGAATGTAGTTGATTATTTGGTTTAAGTCTCTTCCGTTTAACCGTTAAAATTTGTTGTGAAAAAAAATTAAAAATAAAAAAAAAATTAGTGTAAAATTTTTCTTTTAATTCTAGATTTTTCCTTTTTGATTTTCTCTTTTTAAGTGCATGCGCACTCGCTTCGCTAAACTCGTTAACCGTATACGTTCGTCAACAACAAACAATCTTCGTTTGTTGTTGAAACCTTGTAATTTAAAAGAGCCAATTCCCGGACAAACCATAGTTGCGATGGCGGATCGAACTATGGAGGAATTACTCCGTTACACACCGAGGGTTTAAGAAGAAAGATATTGTTTTACCGGAATCAATGCCGTCAATTTTGAGATCAAAATATTTGGCTTCAATTGGTTCAAAGCGAACCCATTTCATGGTTTAGAAATATGAAAAATCTCATGGCTCATATTAATAGTTTCAAAGGATAACTTCGCTTACGATTTAGGAATGTGCCTAATGAATGTGATTAAGCTATGATGTTTCCTTATTCGCTCACGAGGGAGCCGCCTTCCCTAAAAAATCTTGGTACGAGAGAAAGAACTCCTTATTTCAATTCTAACTTGGGATGATCTCGTTACCAAGTTCGTTAACCAATTTTTCCCCCCTTCAAAATCAATCTCCTTAGGAAAAAATTTCTCGGTTTTCACAAGAATTCGATGAATCTTTTAGTGAAGCGTGGGAACGTTTTAAGGGTATGCTTAGATCTTGCCTCTACCTACGGATTTTAGGAGGTTTAACTTCAGGTTTGTGATACCCTTTTATAAGGTTTAAATGAGAATGTACAAGTCCTTTAAATGCCGCGGCGGGTGGTAATATGTTTCTGTTAAGTAAGATACTAGGGAAGCTTTGAATATAATTGAAAACAAGTCAAAATGCGTTAATTCGAGAAACAAAACAAATGCTTCCAGGGTAATTATAGGGAAAATGTTAGCAAAACGGTAATGAACGAATTGATAAACTTGCGGATCAACTTTCGACCTTAGTCGAGATTGTTTCTAAAAAGGTTGTTGTCCCTCCCGCACCGGTTAAGGCGGTTGAGGAAAATTGTGTTGCTTGTGGTGGAGCTCATGCATGGTATAATTGTCTGGCTACCGATAATAACTAAAATGTTTGTGCAACCACGGGAACTTATAATCAACAAGCCCCACCAAATCGAGTTAGTAATCAATGGCACCACGAGGCTTTGCTCGGTGCAAATCTAAGTCAAAATAGGAATTATCTATAATCAAGGTCAAGGGAATAATTTCAATCGAAGGGGGTAACAATTTTCAAATTCAAGGTTTTCCAGGTATAGTTAATTCATGCTTCGATTTTCAAAACCAGGGTTTCAAAATCAACCGTTTCATGTGCCTAATAAATCAACAGTGGAACGCTTGTTTTTTAAATGCTTTTTCAATTTACAAAGAAGTCTAATGATCAAAACGATTAGGGAATTTGCATACCAAATCACTTCGTTGAAAGGAGAGATAAAGAACGATGATTCAAAATACCATTCAAGAATTAACAAAAAACCGCTTTGGATGAGTCAAAATTTATGCTTTTTCAAAACGCGTTTTGCAAAATAATTTCAAAACATGTTAAGTCATTTCTTTCAAGCCCAAGCATTCACCGCGGGTACTCTTCGGAGTAATACGAGCTCACTAACCCGAAGGGGAGATGAAAATGCAATCACTACCCGAAGTGGTGTAGCTTACGGGGACCTCGAATCCAAATAACCTTCCCGAAAATGGTAGTGAAATGAGAGACGAGGATAATAACGGTTATGAGGAGCAAAATGAATTTCCAAGGAAAAACAGTACGCTCTAATCCCAGACCTTCGGTTATCCCTTAACACAATTCTGAGAACCCGAGATTCCGAAAAGGACTTTACCGAAAAATCAACTCCGATACCGGGGCTCCGAGATTCCAAAGACGTTACATAAGGGCAAATATTCCTTACCTTAAAAGAGAGGACAATCAAAAGAATCGTAGAAAAAGGGCTTCTTACCAAAAAGAACAAGATTTTTCAAAATGTTTCCAGATTTGCGTTTTGATATCAAGTTTTGGGATGCTTTGTTTTTAATGCCTAAGATTGCTTTCTACGATTTAGGGATTTGTTAATGATAAAAGAAAGTGCTCGAATTTGTGAATAAATTCCAGTGAACGAGAATTTGCTCGGCAAGCTCCTTAAAAAGCTTCCCAAAAAGCTAGGAGATAGGAAATTTCTTATTCCTTGTGAATTCCCGGGAATGGAGATATTTGTTTATGCCTTGGCCGATCATGGTGCAAGCATAAATCTAAAATGCCCCTTTAATTTTGGAAAACTTCGTATGCTCCGAACTTTCCACCGACTAGATAATGACTTTTGGAGTTAGCAGACCAGAATCCATAACTTACCTAAGGGTTTAGCGAAGACGTTTTACGTTAAAGTTTGGAAAAATTCCACTTTACCGCCGATTTCGTAGTTGTCGATTTCAAAAAATGATCCCGAGTACCTCTATTATACTTGGAAGGTCATTTTGGAATAAACAGATCGTACCTTTAATTGACGGTTATGGAAGGAGAAATCACACTCGTGTTGATAACGAAACCGGTCACTTTCTCAATTTAGACCAATAACCATGAAATATTACCTACTAACGAATGACAAAATCGGTAAACCCGAATTTGACCATCATTGATGAAATTTGTGTGGTGTAGGTTCTAAATTTTTAGGATTTCCTAGTGATGATTTTTCAAGTGGCTTCCCACTTCGACGTTCTGTGACGGTGACTTCTGAATTTTACGTTGGAAGAAATCGATGCTTATTCTTTATGACAAATCAATCTCTTTGGAAGGATCATGATGATTTGTGATCGGAAGGAAGGACATTTAATGTGACTTTGAACAATTGTTAAATGATGACCCGTTTAACCTTCTCGATGGACCTTAAGCAAAGGAAGTTACCGGGCCATATTTCAAATGAAGAGTCCAGAATTGGAATTACAGAATTACCATCTCACGTAGAATTTGCTTTCTTAGAAGAATATGATAAGTACCCGTTATTATAGCAAAAGGTTTAAAAAATACAATCAAAAGAAGCTCTCATTATTGTTCTTTAATGTCATAAAGTGCCATTAGCTTGGAAAATAACCGTTATCATGGGTTATCGACCCTCGTTTTTGTACTCATAAGATTTTGATGGAGGACGATTGTAAAAACCATCGGTGCAAAAGTCTAAAGACGGGGTGAACCCAAAAATTCATTGAAAGTCATTAAGAAAGGTGGTGATTAAACTTTTTGATGCCGGAATGATATTCCGATCTCCGACAGCCCGTGGTTAGGCCATTCCTATGTCCCTTAAAATAGGAGGAATGACAGTCATGCAAAATGAAGAGAATGAATTAATTCCGACACGTCTAGTTACCGGATGGAGAGTATGTATCGATTATAGGAAGCTTAACGAAGCAACTCGTAAAGATCATTTTCCTCTCCCGTTCATGGATCAAATGCTAGAACGTCTAGCCGGCAATGAATTCTATTGTTTCTTAGATGGTTTTTCAGGATATTTTCAGATTCCAATTGATCCTCAAGATCAAGAAAAAACAACTTTTACGTGCCCATACGGTACTTTTGCTTATCGTCGTATGCCATTTGGATTATGTAATGCTCCTGGAACCTTTCAACGTTGTATGATGGCGATTTTTCACGATATGATAGAAAAAGACAAAGAAGGTGTATATGGATGATTTTTCCAATTTTTGGTGATATTTTGATTCATGTCCTTTTTAATCTTGAACGTATGTTAATAAAAAGACGTGAAGGACCACAATCTTGTCCTTAATTGGGAAAAATGTCATTTCATGTGTAAAGAAGGTATTGTTTTAGGTCATAAGATATCAAAGTCTGGAATTGAGGTCGACCGAGCAAAAGTCGATGTGATTGCTAAACTCCCTCATCCGACTACCGTCAAAGGAGTTAGAAGTTTTTTAGGTCATGCGGGATTTTACCGTCGTTTTTCAAAGACTTTTCCCGATTTATAGACCAATAACTCACCTTCTCGAAAAAGACACACCGTTTGTTATTTTCTCAAGATTGTTCAATGCTGCGAAACCTTAAGAATGAAGCTTACGATGCTCCGTCTTAGTTGTCCCGGATTGTAACCTACTTTCGAATTAATGTGTGATGCAAGCTCGATTTTGCCGATGGCTGCGGGTTCTTGGACAACGTAAGACGAAAGCATTTTCAACCAATTCATTATGCTAGTAAGACGATGACTGAAGCTCAAATTTATTACACTACAACGGAGAAGGAGATGCTCGCCGTAGTGTATGCTTTTGAAAAGTTTCGGCCATATCTTATCTTATCTAAAATCATTGTTTATACCGACCACTCTGCTTTAAAATACCTCATGAACAAACAAGATGCCAAGCAAGGTTGCTTTTGCTTCGATGGATGTTAATTTTAAAAGAGTTCGATTATTCCATTTCTTGACAGAAAAAGAAGTGAAAATCTAGCCGCCGATCATTTTGTCAAGGGACCCCCCCCCCTCCGACCCCCCCCACCCCCCCCGCCCCCGACCTTCACCAACCCCGACCCTTTGTGTGGTATGGTGTGTAGGAAACAAAGACATTAACGAACACTTTCCTTTAGAAACTCTTGGAGTTATATCAAACGGAAGTACCCCATGGTTTGCCGATTTTGCAAACTACCATGCGGGGAATTTTATCATAAAAGGAATGTCAACTCAACAGAAGAGGAAATTTTTCAAAGATGTAAAACATTATTTCTGGGATGATCCCTACCTCTTTCGTATTTGTGCGGATCAAATCATTCGTAGGTGTGTATCTGGACACGAAGCTCTTGAAATCCTCAAGGCTTGTCATGAAGGACCCACCGGGGGCCATCATAGTGCCAATCTCACCGCTCGAAAAGTATTTGATGCCAGTTTCTTTGGCCACTATATATCGAGATGCTTATTCGATGATCAATTCCTTGTGTGATACATGCCATACGACAAGGCCAAAATTTTTCTCATCGTTGATGAAATGCCTCAAAAACGCTATCCATAGTTTGTGGAAATCTTCGACATATGGGGTATTGATTTTATGGGACCTTTTTCGTCATCCAAAGGGAAAGTATATCCTTGTAGCAGTCGACTATCTTTCGAAATGGGTTGAAGCGAAGGCGCTCCCCACAAACGATGCTCGTGTAGTTGTGAAATTTTTAAAGTCTCTTTTTGCCTGATTTGGAACACCGAGAGCTATAATAAGCGATCGTGGGACCCACTTTTGTAATGATCAATTTGCCAAAGTGATGTCTAAATATGGAGTCACACATCGTTAGCTACCGCTTCCACCTCAAAAGGAGTGTCAAGTGGGAGGTGTAAAACGTGGTCTAAGCGTATTCTTGAAAGGACGGTAGGAGAAAAAAAAGTGCCTCATGGTCTGACAAGCTAGACGATGCTTTGTGGGCATTCTGAACCGCTTTCAAAAAACTGATCGGATGCACACCCTATCAGTTCGTTTATGGAAAGTCTTGTCATTTACCAGTCGAATTGGAACACAAATTATATTGGGCTCTTAAGCATGTAAATTTCGACCTCAAAACCGCGGGTGATCATCGGAAGCTGCACTAAATGAACTTAATGAGTTTCGAGATCAAGCTTATGAGTATTCATTAATCTACAAGGAGATAGACGAAGACAGCTACACGACTCAAAATCAAGAATCGAATTCTTGAAATGTAGGTGATCAAGTTTTACTCTTCAACTCCCGGTTTAAAGGAGATATTATCCGCGAAAGCTTAAAACTCGTTGGTAAGGACCTTTCACTTTTTTGCTCAAGTTTTTCCTTCGGAACAGTGGATATTTATATCAACCCGATGGCCCGAATTCAAAGTAAATGATCACCCGTGTGAAAACATTACTTCTGGAGGGCGACATACCACCAAGGTAGTCCCAGATCTCCACCATCTCCCTAGACAACTAAATTCAGGGATCGAGTCCGAGCTTGCGGAAACGGTGACCAAACAAGCGCTTTCATGGGAGTTCACCCCATGCTTATCTTTCTATCTTTCTTTATATTTTCATCTAATGTGTTTTGGTGACTTTTTGTGTGAAGAGGCTATCCTCTTCCGATTTCTCGTTGTTTGTTGTTTGTTGCTTGTTTTGATTTTTGTAGGATCAACCCAATAATTTCTAAAGACTCTCGTGTCTGGTGATTGTGTCCTGTTTCACTCGAGTTTCCTTTCCTTTGTGTGAAATTAGTTTGGGGAATCCAATATCCTTTATTTATCGATTCACGTTTATCTTTGATAATTCAAATAATCGGCTTTTTAGATTTACGTAGTAGAGACCCAACTTTAAACATTGAGGGACAATGTTTCGTTTTAGTTTGGGGAAGGGAATCTATCGATTTGATGTTGCTTGCTTATTGTTTTGTTCTCACGTACCCGTTTTCCCACAAAAATAGCAAAAATTTTAAATTTTTAAGTTCTTATTTGTCATAAAAAAAATATTAGAAGTAAAAAAAAAATAATAATAATAATAATAATAAATGTTAAGACACGAATGTAGGTTTTCCGTTGGTAAGAATAAGAAGTAATTTTTGACCCGATCGAACGTATAGAGTTCTAGCTTTCTCCCTTAACAATTAATGATGATGTTTGTGCTAGTCTAATGTAGACTTTTTTACATTGCTAGACTTGAATCGTTAGTAAAAGAAGACTTGTGCTAATCTCAAGTAGATTTTAAATATGCTAAGTTGGATTTTATATGGCTAAGTATTTGCAAATTTCTCTTGCAAAGAACAAGAAATGATAGTGTTATTTATAAGTCATGACATTAAACGTAGAATAGTTGGATTTCTTTCAAGCTCATATGTGTTAATTGTGGCTTTTTCTCCCATTAGCTTGTTTCACCTCTATATATAAATGTTTAATAAATAGAGTTGTATGGTTTTTTGGTTAATAATTAGCTAATAGAAGTTTTCTTTAGTTCATTTGTGATTAGAATGAGTACACATCAGGAATACTCAATTTGGCTTAAAAATACAAAAATAATAAATAAATAAGTATCTCTGCCAGATTACTTCATCGTGTCGGAGGCGTGGCCGATGTTGGAGTTTTCATATAAGGTAGGGTCCGGTGTCATAATAAGTAGAATAACCTCTTGTCGACTCGCTATCGATGTGGCTTCGAGATAAAAGGCACCGGTTTTACTTATATAATCCGAAGTCGAAATATGTTTGCTACATCTTGTCGGAGGCGTGGCCGATGTTGTAGCCTTCTAAAGGACTAAGGTTTAATAATGTTGCTTAATTTTTGTCTTATTTTGTACCTTAAAGAGCCTAAGGGTATATGGTGCAAATAAGATTGGTCCATTCATGTCTTAAAGAGCCTTAGGGTATATGACATGAATGGTGCCTTGCTTAAGTAGCCTAATAAAAGCCAAATTTTGGTTGCCTCGATGTGGACTTTATTCTTGATAACATTTGATCTTTTGAAAAGGGCTAGGAGTTAATTATTGCGTTCTTAACCATTACACTTTATTTTTGGAATTAATAAGTATCGAAACAAAAGTCTTAAAGAGCCTTCGGGTATATGACTTAAGTAAAATCCTGAGATACAAAAGTAGGATTTGCGGGAGGAAAAGTAAGTACACAATTAGTATTTATGAGTAGTGTTAGTGTCATGACTTGTAATTAACAATGATCTTGTTTTTAAGCTTAGCATGGGAAAAGTGAAAAATCGGGGATGACGAAATTATCTTTTAGACACTTAATTGTGCTTTTTGTTCTATGATCCTAAAAGTTACCAATGAGGTAATGAAAACAATACATTATGTCAACACAAATAAATTGTAGTTAGGTAGTTAATTATCAAGAAAAAAAAATCATAAAAAGAGAAAAATCTTAGAAAATGGGAAGTCGGGTGTTTTATAACTTGTGATCTCTTAATTCTCTCAACAAAACTCTTTGCTACTTTTCAAAGGTTTAGTTTGGGGAATTTTCGAGGTATTTGGTTATAAGGCATGTGATATTGCGTGAGGACACACAATCGTTTAGTTTGGGGAATTTTGATAAGTGTAAAATACACATATCCGTTTGTACCTAAAAAGACCCAATTAAACCCAAAACAGTCCAAAAATAGCAAAAATATGCTTGTATTTGTGTTTTGTGTATGCAGGTACGGATAAGTCAATAATCACAAGAAAACAGTCAAAAGCAAGCAGGCACGGACACGAGAATCAGAAGAGTACAAAGCCGAAGCCAAGCCAAAGCCAAATCCCTAGCCATTTCCTCTTTTATAAAGCCACAAGGGCCAGATTTGCATTTTCCAAAAGTCATTTATAACTAGAAAATGGGAAGAGAAGCACAAGGACCATTTGTGAACAAAGCCAAAGTTTAAACGAGTTTTACCCATTTCAGTTATAAAATAGGCGGGTAAATCCCATTCACTGTTCATCGTCTTCCCCATTTCACCCTCCACTTACAACAAAGGGGTTTTCAAAATTAGAGGGTACAAAGGACAATTTAGGTGTCCAAGTACACATTGGCAGTGAGAAATGTCACTCCCCATCTCTGATTGGTCCAATCCCAAGAAAGAATGCCACGTAGTAATGGTGAAAGCACAAATTTAAGTGGGTTTTTGTGCTAAAACCCTCATAAAAGAAGCACAAACGTCACATCAAAGAATGCCAGCCTGGCAATCCTCAGGTGTCCACTATTTGATCAAACGGCCACAAATGAAGCTCAAATGATTGAAGAAATGATTGGCCAGGATTAAAATTTTGGAGAGCAAGGCAAAAGGACCTAGAAGCTTCAGCTTGGCACTATAAATAGGCCTCATTCTCACACACTCAAGGGAGCGGATTTTGAGTCTTCTCTCTCTTTATCTTTCTTTTTAGTAATTTTTAGTTTAATTTCGTAATTTTACTTAAATGTTTTTGTAATCTTCTTTTCTAGTAATGTAATTCAGTTTTCAATTAATGAAATTCAGTTTTAATTTGTCATAAGCTCTTCTTATTTTCAACCTTTAAGCTCTCTTAATAAGCCATTTTGTCTCAATAAGCTAATAAGCTCATATTAAGCTCTTTCAGTCTATAAGCTGAAATAGAGCTGTTTGAATTCAGAATTAATCTTACCTAAACCTTAAATCAGTTAAATCTATTATGGATCTAATTGGATTAGAGCTTTTTGGAAGGGGATCTTAACTTGGAAGAGATCCCAAGGACTTATACTCTAGTTTATTCATAAGCTAGGGAGCTTGTAGCTGCCTTAATTGGTTCCTTTTGTTTAGCTAAAGGATCAAGTAAGTTTCTCTTTTCACTCTTCTCTAATTTCAGTTTAAGTTGCTTAGTTTTAGTCTATATGCTTAATATTGCTTATTTGCTTATTCTCTTTGCTTATTAATGTTTAAATATCTCTTCTAGTGCTTATTAGTTGTTTGTCCTAATCTGTTTTTGCTCGAATAGTTATAGATCATTAGTTGCTAATTTATGTCATAAAAACTCATAAAATCCAAAAATATTAGTTTAAATAGTTTAGATCTTAGATTAAAGCTTATTCAGTTGTTTAATGATGATTGCTAAGTTTGTTTTAAGCTAGTTTTTATCTGGTATTTAGTATTTGTTCATTTAATTTCTCTTAAAAAGCTTTTCTCATACCTGTCATAGGCTAAAAGGGGTGTTTGGTTTAGTGCACTCTTGATTTACACTACCAGTACTAACATAAGTTAGTACTGCTGAGCCCTTACACTACCAGTACTAACTAAAAAGTTAGTACTGCCTTCACAAGTTAGTACTGTTAGCTTAAATTTCAGTAGGATTAAGTTTAGCTATAGCTTATTATAGATTTAATCTTAGTTTTCATTTTCTAGCTTCTTTCATTGCTTATTCTGTTATCAAAAGTCGAATTGCATCAGCAGTGCTTTCACTTGAAAGAACTGCTGAATTTTTACACTAGCAGTACTAACCTCTGTTAGTACTACTGTGTTCTTAGCTTAATTTAGTTAAGTAATTTTAAGATTTAGCTTATTAAATTCAGTAGGATTTAAGTTTTAATATAGCTTAATTCGGTTTAAGTCTTAATTTGCAATTTCTAGCTTATTTACTTAGCTTAATTCAGCTGTCAAAAGTCATAAAAACCTGAAAATTCCAAAAACAGTAGGAAATTAAGTAGAGTCTAAATTTGCTAATTCAGCTTTTAAGTCTAGATTTTATAGTTTATTTAGATGAATAATAAGTATATTAATAAGCTCTTTAAGTTTCATAGTCTGGTTTAGCTTATTAAGTTTTCTAGCTTATTTAGAGTTTGTATTACTTTGCTTATTTCTTGAGTTTGCTTATTTCATGATCGATTTCAGTAGCATTAAAGTAGTTTAAGCTTTAATTTCTTTTCATTTATAGATTAAACACATCATAATCTTTCTAGACCACTTTTCCTTTTTCACATTAAGTTTAATTTGAGTTTTTTATAGCTGTTTTGGTAAAACATAGCCCAAACCCCTAGTTTCTGTAACAGCTTATTAATAAGCTCTTTTTAGAGCTTATCTTTGAGTTTCAGTCCATAGTGCTTTTGTTAAAATTGTTCTCCCTAGCTTCCTTTACAACTTTGCTTTTATAAGTTTTTCATAATAAGCACTTTTTAATTTCAACTTATTTTTAAGCCTTAAAAGGACCATTAGTGTAGTCGGGGTTAGGCCTCAGGGACCATTCTTGTAATTTTTCCATTTTAGTTGTTTCTTAGTCATTCCTCGCCCGTTAAGTGTATTTCCCCGTTAGTCCTTTTTCTGTTTGCACCATTAGTCCTTAGTTAAGTTTTTAATTAAGTTTAATAGTTTTAATTAGTAATTAGGTTTAATTTTTAATTAGTTTAAATAGACTTTAATTAAAAAGAAAAAAATTAGGGCTTTCATTTTTAATAATTTTCTGCTATTTTTCTTTATTTAGTGAAATTTTAGTTTACATTTTTAGGGTTAAGTTTGAGTCCATTTGCTTAATAAATTGCTTTTCCGTATTTGTTTAATTGTTCATTTTAATTTTACTTTCATATCTTTTCAAATCAAATATCTTTGCTTCATTCAAATCAGGATCCGAACCTAAACGTGGTTTCAATTTCACTAGTCATTGGGGATAACGACCCGGGTGATCATACTTACCCGGTTTAATATACGTATTATATATATATTTTATTATTTTTGTAAGTCTTAACTTTTTTACCTTGGTTAAAGGTGAAGAGTTGGAATTTACCTAAGTAGTATTTTTATTATATATTTTACGTGTACAAAACTAACCAATCAGTTTTTGGCGCCGCTGCCGGGGATTAGTGTTTACGATTCATACGTTTTGTGTTTGTTGATTTGGTTTGAAGATCCTTTCACTCTCGAAAGTTTCATTTTTGTTTTATAATCCAAAAATCAAACAAAAAAAATCATAAAAAAAAGTAAAAAAATATTTTCTTTTTCTTCTTAGTATAAGTAAAAGATAAAAAAAATCAAAAACATAAAAAATTGTCCTAAAAAAAAGAAATAAAATAAACAAAGTTGGTAATCGAACACCAACATATAATATCTTCTATTGAGATATTATCATTTCAATTTCCGGTGAACTTGCAATTGTTCCCAATTCGTAATCAAAGATTTAACACTTGCCTTTTGTGTCTCTACCAAGTACGGCTCACCTTGAAAAGCAATTTTCAAGAGCTACCGTGAAGTAGTTGATTATTTGGTTTAAGTCTCTTTCGTGTAACCGTTAAAATTCATTCTAAAAAAAAAAATTTAGTGTAAAGTTTTGCTTTTTAATTGTTAGTTTTTCTTTTTATGCGCACTCGTTCGCAATCTCGTAGACGTCGTCAACAACAAACTCTTCCGGTTGTTGAAAATTTTGATTTAGAAGAACCAATTGTTGAACAAAACGTTGTTCCAATGGCTGACAATCGAACAATGGCCCAAATGTTACAAGCACCCATCGAGGGTTATGAAGATGCTATAGTTGTCCCACCGATCAATGCTAACAATTTTGAGCTTAAGCAACCGTTAATCAATCTTGTGCAAAGTAATAAGTTTACGGGTAGACAAGATCCCCACAATCACCTTCGATTTTTTAACAAGGTCACTTCAAACGTTAGGACATACCGAAGTTCCGAACACTTCGATAAAGCTTTTGCTTTTTCCTTTTTCTCTAGACGGTGAAGCCCGAGATTGGTTAGACAAGGAACCTCCAAGATCAATTCTCACATGGGACGACCTTGTTTCAAAATTCATAAACCAATACTTCCCACCTTCAAAAACCACTTACTATCGAAATGAGATCATTACTTTTTACCAAAAACCCAATGAAGCCTTTAACGAAGCATGGGAACGTTTTTAAAGGACTCTCCTTCGTTCATGTCACTCACCTTGCTTCTCTAGAACTCCATCCAACTCGATACTTTTTTACTATTCTTTGAATTCGAAACGGATCAGATGCCTTAGATTCGTGCGGTGCAATTTCTTAGCAAAATGCCTCAAAGGTTTAGCGATTATTGCAAGCAAGTAAAAGTCGTTATCAAGAAGTGTGCTAATGATTCAAGAGTGAGTTACGGAATGCTCCTTTTCTAATCTTCACTCTTAATAATTCTTTTCGATATGCAACAAATAAGCGCTTCTCTCGAGGATATAGATGGACTATAAAATGAACCAAATGATGAATCACAATGAAGCTCTTAGTTGTTACTACTCCTGGCACCCCGTCAAAGCACGTTGAGGAGTTTGTGTCACTTGTGGAGATCAAATCACCATTTAACCTTTGTCCGTTAACTCGAGGTGGAAACGATTTTCCCGTTTTTCATGACAATATCCAACAATTTCAACAAACCGCAGCTGTTGGTAATTTTTCCAAAAGAAAATACCAACCCTTCCAATTTGCAAGTCAGATGAGAGAAACCACCGGGTTTCAATCAACCGAATGTTCAAGGCAACCAAGGAAACCAAAACCGTTACCAAGGAACCAATTCTAATTTTAACCAAAACCGTGGAACAAATTTTAATCAAAACCATCAAAATCAAGTTTATCAAGCTCCACCATACCAACCACTAACCAACCAACCACAAATCAATCAAGTTTTACCTTACCAACCTCCAACAAATAGTGTGTCTAAAACGGAATTTGAAAGTTATTCTAAAGCTAATGATGCGAACATGAATAATTTGCAAATGAAGTTGGATAATTTTCAAAGAACCCAAAATGATTTTCAAAGAGTTTACAATGAGTCTCAAAAGAAGCAAGATGATTTTCAGAAAATGATGCTCGGTTTCATGCAAAACTATCACACAAACAACTTCAAGTTCAAGTTCTGTTACACAAGCAATACCATTCCAAACCCAAGGAATGAAGCCAAGGCAATTACTACTCGTAGTGGTGTTTTATACGATGGACCTCCGATTATACCGCCGGTGGTGGAAAAGGAAAGTGAGGTGACAAAGGATACGGAGCTACCGAGCACCGAAGACATCCAACCTCCTCCATTCGTCCAAGAACAACCCAAAGACAAAGAGCCAAGTGAAGAACCTTCTTTCGTTGCCAACAAAGCCAAACCTAATTTGCCTTACCCATCGAGACTCAACAAACAAAAGATTCGTGAAAAGGATGATATCCTAGCTTCAAAGTTTATGGAAATTTTCCGTAATCTTCACTTTGAGCTAAGTTTCGCGGATGCTCTCATTCATATGCCAAAGTTTGCTCCGATGTTTAAAAAGATGCTTAATAACAAAGACAAGTTGATCGAATTGACCAAAACGCCGTTGAATGAAAATTGTAGTGCGGTTGTCCTAAAAAAGCTTCCAGAAAAGCTAGGTGACCCCGGTCGATTTCTCATTCCATGTGATTTTTCAGAGTTCGATAGTTACTTAGCCCTTGCCGATTTAGGTGCGGGTGCGGAGGGGCCGGGGATCGGGGTGGGGGGTGGCGGGTGGGGGGGGGGGGGGGGGGGAGGAGGGGGGGGGGGTTGGGAGTAGTATCAAATCTTATGCCTTTATCCATTTGGAAAAAGCTTCAACTCTCAGGCCTAACCCAAAAATCAAGAATGGTATAAACAATATATCAAATATAATATTCAATTATAACTAACAATAAAATATATACAATAAACTAGAATTAGCCGACCGTACAATTTCCAAACCAACCGGTGTAGCTGAAAATGTTTTTGTCAAAGTAGGTAAAGAATTTTACTGTCCTGCAGATTTGGTTGTTCTTGATTTCTATAGACCGATCCTCGGGTACCGTTAATTCTGGGCGACCCTTTCTTAGGACGGCTAATGCTTTAATCGATGTTTCCCGAAGGAGAGATAACGTTAGGAATGATGATCAATCGTTAACCCTTAAATGTGGTGATGCACCTTCTATTTCATACAACAATCTCGAATCGTTGAAGAAAGTTGATCTCATTGATGTACTTGTGAAGAGTACTCACAAGAAGTTACTTAGATTTTCCGATTCGTTGCTTACAACATATCTCTTCTCCGCCATTATCGATCCGATTGTTTCTATTTCATCTCCAACACTTCTCCCTTTTGATGAGAAGTGATTTACTTCTCTTTGGGCGAAGCGATGCTTTCCATAGCAATCGTATGATGCACAGTTTCACCAGTTTACAATGCTATACTAGATCCGATGGTGACATCTCATTCTCGAGGCACTTCTCAACAATGATCCATTACCTGCACCAAAACCAAGGAGATTACTCACCCGGAATTCAAAAAGATCTTAAAGTTGTTGAACCAAAAGAGTCGTCACTTGAACCAAAAGATGAAATTCCCAAAGTCGAGCTTAAAGAGTTACCTCCGCATCTCGAGTATGCGCTTTTAGAGGAAAATAACAAACTTCCAGTCATAATTTCAAAAGATTTAAGCCAAGAAGAAAGACCTACTCTTTAGTTTGAAAATCCGAAAACAGCAAAGTTGGAAACTTTCTGATATTCCCGAGCATAGATCATGTATTTTGGTTCATACACAAAATCCTTTTAGAAGATATTACGACCTTCAGTACACATCAAAGAGGTGATAACCTAAATCCAAACGTCATCAAGAAAGAAGTAAGAAATTCTTGACGCTGGATTTGATTTATCCGATATCGGATAGTCCACTGGGTTAGTCCGTCCATTGTGTTCTAAAAGTGGTATGACCGTTGTCACAAACGAAGAAAATGAACTGGTGCCTACAAGATTAGTCACGGGATGGAGAGTTTGCATCGACTATCGAAAGTTGAACGAAGCAACTTGTAAAGACCATTTTCCGTTACCATTCATGGACCAGATGTTAGAGCGATTAGCCGGCAACGAGTTTTATTGTTTCTTAGATGGTTTTTCTGGGTATTTTCAAATTCCCATTGAACCTAAAGATCAAGAGAAAACTACTTTTACGTGCCCATACGGAACTTTCACGATACCGTCTCTCTGCTACTTCTTCTTGTATTCTCTCAGTTTCCTTCGTATGCCATTCGGATTATGCAATGCTCCCGGAACTTTCCAACGTTGTATGATGGCCATTTTTCACGACATGATAGAAAAGACGATGGAGGTTTTTATGGACGATTTTTCAGTTTTTGGAGATTCTTTTTCCTCATGTCTTGCCAATTTAGATAAAATGCTTAAAAGGTGTGAAGACACCAAATTAGCACTAAATTGGGAAAAGAGCCATTTCATGGTTAAAGAAGGCATTGTTTTAGGACATAAGATCTCTAGAAAAGGAATTGAAGTCGATAAGGCCAAAGTTGATGTAATTTCTAAGTTTCAATCACCATAACCGTCAAAGGAATTCGAAGTTTTCTCGGGCATGCTGGATTCTATCGAAGATTTATCGAAGACTTTTCCAAAATCTCTCGACCCATGACCCATCTCTTAGAGAAAAACACTCCTTTCATTTTTTCTGAAGATTGCATTTAGCCTTTCAATATGAAAAAGAAGTTGACCGAAGCTCCAATTCTCATTGCTCCAAATTGGGACCAACCTTTTGAAATCATAGTGCGATGCAAGTGATTATTGCAATGGGTGCGGCTCTAGGACAAAGGATGAGAAGCATTTCCGACAATTCATTACGTAGCAAGACAATGACTGAAGCAAAAAGAATTATACAACATACGAGGAAGGAGATGCTTGCAGTTGTTTATCTTTCGAGAAGTTGGCGATCATATCTAATCATGAACTCATGAGTGTTGTTTACAACGATCCTCCGCTTTGAAATACCTCTTCAACAAGACAAGACGCCAAAGCAAGAGTTGCTTCGCTGGTCTTACTTCTTTAAGAATTTTGATTAAAGTTTTGATACCAAGGGAGCTGAAAACTATGCAGCCGATCACCTCTCTCGTCTTGAAAACCCTTATGAGAATATTTTTGATCCAAAAGAGATTACCGAGACTTTTCCTTTAGAGACTTTAAGTGTATTAACTTCCAAAGACCAAAGTACCCCATGGTTCGCCGACTTTGCTAACTACCACGCGGGGAAATTCATAAAAAAAGGAATGTCGACTCAAGAGAAAAACAAGTTCTTTAAGAGTAACACTTATTTTTGGGATGACCCTTTTTCTTTTAGACTTGTGCGACCCAAATAATCCGAAGGTGTGTAGATGGCAAAGAAGCTCTCGAAATTCTCGAAGCTCTGTCACAGTTGGACCCCTCGGGGACACTACGGTGCTAACTTTTACGCCAAGTAGGTTTTGATGCAGGTTTTATTGGCCTCCATTTATAATGGATGCCTTCGATGATCAACTCTTGTGATGCTTGCTATAAGACAAGGCAAAATCTCTCAAGGTGAGAGCTCAAATGCAATAAGTTTGTGGGATTTTCGATTTATGGGGAATTGATTATCTTGGGACTTTTTTTTTAGGTCGTCTCGGGGTAACACAATATTAATATAGTAGCTCGTCGATTATCTTTCAAGTGGGTTGAAGCGAACGCGCTCCCCACCAACGATGCTAGGGTAGTTGTTAAGTTCTTATCACTTTTCTCCCGATTCGTGCTTCGAGAGCAATTATAGGCGTGTGGGGACATTTTCGTAACGACAAATTTGATAAAAGTTATGTCTATATATTGTGGTTCACCATGTCTTTCGACTCCTTTACCACCCAAAACCACGTGTCAAGTTGAAGTCACGAATCGAGGTCTCAAAATGAATCTTTAGGAGGTTGGTAGGAGAAAAGTGCCTCATGGTACCGACATACTAGATGGATGATTATGGCTTTAGAAACGCTTACAAGACTCCTTTTGGATGATACTCCGTATAAAGTTAGTGCTATGGAAAGAGTGTACTTCCAGTTGAACTAGAACACAAAGCGTATTGGGCTCTTAAGCATGCCAACTTCGATTTAAAGACCGCGGGCGATCATCGAAAGCTTCAGCTTAATGAACTTAGCGAGCTACGTGATCAAGCTTACGAGAATTCGCTAATCTACAAGGAGAAGACAAGAAAACACTACACGATTCGCAAGTAATGAATCCGAATCTTCAATGTTGGTGATCAAGTCCTTCTTTTCAACTCCCGATTAAAGATTTTCTCCGGAAAGCTCAAGTCCCGATGGTCTGGACCTTTCACAATCACCGAAGTTTATCCTTTAATGGACTTGCAAGTTGTCCCATGCGATGGTTTAATTTCAAAGTCACTGCAACCGTTTAAAGCACATATTATGGAGGGGATACCACCATCAGTTGATTATCCAGGGACCTTGACTTTCCTAAGAGACAAAACTAAATTCAGGTGATCGTGTCGTGGCTTGCGAATCGGTGACCAAAAACAGCGCTTCGGGGAGTTTCTACCCCATGGCTCTATCGTTTATTTTCTTTCTATTCTCTTATTAAGTGTTAGTGTTGAGAGAGGCTTGTTTCTCTTTCGATTTCTCGACGTTTGTTGCTTGTTTGTTGTGTTTTTGCAGGATTCTCCCAAAAATTTCTTTTGGAGCTCTCGTGTCGGTTGATTTGTCCGTTCAATCGAGCTTTCATCTTTTTGTGTGAAATTAGTTTTAGGGAGATCCATACTCCTTCATCATTATCAATCAACGTTTATCTTTGCATACCTCATAAACGGCTTAGATTTACATAGAGACCCGACTTTTAACATTGAGGACAATGTTTCGTTTTAGTTTGGGGAAGGGAATCTATCGATTTGATGTTGCTTGCTTATTGTTTGTATCTCCGTACCGTTTTTCCCAAAAATAGCAAAAATTTTAAATTTTTAGTTATCTAAAAAAAAATGTTAAGACAAAAATGTAGGTTTTCCGTTGGTAAGAATAAAAAGTAATTTTTGACCCGATCGTACGTGTAGAGTTCTAGCTTTCTCCCTTAACAATTAATGATGATAGTTTGTGCTAGTCTCATGTAGACTTTAAACATTCTAGACTTGAATCGTTAGTAAAAGAAGACTTCTGTCATTCAAGTAGATTTTAAATATGTACAGTTTGGATTTTATATGGCTAAAGTATTTGCAACATTTCTCTTGCAAAGGAACAAGAAAAGGATAGTGTTATTTGTAAGTCATGACATTAAACGTAGAATAGTTGGATTTCTTTCAAGCTCATATGTATTAATTGTGGCTTTTTCTCCCATTAGCTTGTTTCATTTCTATATAAATGTTTAATAAATAGAGTTGTTTGTTTTAGGTTAATAAGTAAGATAATGAGTTTTCTTTAGTTCATTTGTGATTAGAATGAGTACACATCAGGAATACTCAATTTGGCTTAAAAATACAAAAATAATAAATAAATAAGTATCTCTGCCAGATTACTTCATCGTGTCGGAGGCGTGGCCGATGTTGGAGTTTTCATATAAGGTAGGGTCCGGTGTCATAATAAGTAGAATAACCTCTGTTCAACTCGCTACTCGATGTGGCTTCGATATATAGGGGCACGGTTTTACTATCAAATCCGATGTCGAAATATGTTTGCTACATCTTGTCGGAGGCGTGGCCGATGTTGTAGCCTTCTAAAGGACTGAGGTATAATAATGTTGCTTAATTTTTGTCTTACTTTGTGCCTTAAAGAGCCTAAGGGTATATGGTGCAAATAAGATTGGTCCATTCATGTCTTAAAGAGCCTTCGGGTATATGATATGAATGGTACCTTACTTAAGTAGCCTAATAAAAGCCAAATTTTGGTTGCCTCGATGTGGACTTTATTCTTGATAACATTTGATCTTTTGAAGAGAGCTAGGAGTTAATTATTGCGTTCTTAACCATTACACTTTATTCTTGGAATTAATAAGTATCGAACAACATCTTAAAGAGCCTTCGGGTATATGACTTAAGTAAAATCCTGAGATACAAAAGTAGGATTTACGGGAGGAAAAGTAAGTACACAATTAGTATTTATGAGTAGTGTTAGTGTCATGACTTGTAATTAACAATGATCTTGTTTTTAAGCTTAGCATGGGAAAAGTGAAAAATCGGGGATGACGAAATTATCTTTTAGACACTTAATTGTGCTTTTTGTTCTATGATCCTAAAAAGTTACAATGAGGTATGGAAAACAATAATTATGTCAACACAAATAAAGTGTATTTAGGTACGTTAATATATCAAAGAAAAAAAATCATAAACGAAAAAATATTAGAAAATAGGAAGTCGGGTGGTTATAACTTGTGATCTCTTAAATCTCTCAATAAAACTCTTTGCTACTTTTCAAAGGTTTAGTTTGGGGAATTTCTGAGGTATTTGGTTATAAGGCATGTGATATTGCGTGAGGACACACAATCGTTTAGTTTGGGGAATTTTGATAAGTGTAAAATACACATATCCATTTGTACCTAAAAAGACCCAAATAAACCCAAAACAGACCAAAAATGGCAAAAATATGCTTGTATTTGTGTTTTGTGTGTGCAGGTATGGAAAAGTCAAAAATCACAAGAAAACAGTCAAAAGCGAGCAGGCACGGACACGAGAATCAGAAGAGTACAAAGCCGAAGCCAAGCCAAAGCCAAATCCCTAGCCATTTCCTCTTTTATAAAGCCACAAGGGCCAGATTTGCATTTTCCAAAAGTTATTTATAACTAGAAAATGGGAAGAAAAGCACAAGGACCATTTGTGAACAAAGCCAAAGTTTAAACGAGTTTTACCCATTTCAGTTATAAAATAGGCGGGTAAATCCCATTCACTGTTCATCGTCTTCCCCATTTCACCCTCCACTTACAACAAAGGGGTTTTCAAAATTAGAGGGTACAAAGGACAATTTAGGTGTCCAAGTTCACATTGGCAGTGAGAAATGTCACTCCCCATCTCTGATTGGTCCAATCCCAAGAAAGAATGCCACGTAGTAATGGTAAAAGCACAAATCTAAGTGGGTTTTTGTGCTAAAACCCTCATAAAAGAAGCACAAACGTCACATCAAAGAATGCCAGCCTGGCAATCCTCAAGTGTTCCACTATTTGACAAACGGCCACAAATGAAGCTCAATTGATGAAGAACTGATTGGCCAGCATTTTTAAAAGTTTAGAGAGCCAAAGATAAGAGGTCCTAGAAGCTTCAAGCTTGGCACTATAATTAGACTCATTCTCACACACACAGGGATCCGATTTTTAGTCTTCTTTTTTATCTTTCTTTTTAGTAATTTTAGTTTATTTTGTAATTTACTTAAATGTTTTTGTAATCTTCTTTTCTAGTAATGTAATTCAGTTTTCAATTAATGAAATTCAGTTTTAATTTGTCATAAGCTCTTCTTATTTTCAACCTTTAAGCTATTCTTATAAGCATTTTGTCTCATAAGCTCATATTAAGCTCTTCAGTCTATAAGCTGAAATGAGCGGTTTTGAATTAGAATTTAAATCTTTCCTAAACTTAAATCAGTTAAATTTAGTAAGGATCTAAATTGATTAGAGCTTTTTTGGAAGGGATCTTAATTGGAATGAGATCCCAAGGACTTATACTCTAGTTTATTCATATGCTAGGGGCTTGTGCTGCCTTAATGGTTCCTTTTGTTTAGCTAAAGGACAAGTAAAGTTTCTCTTGTCATCTCTCTTAATTTCAGTTTAAGTTGCTTATGTTTTGTCTATTTGCTGCAGTTTTCATTGCTTAGTCATTACTTATATGTTTAATATCTTTGCTTATCAATGCTTAAATATCTCTTATAGTGCTTTTTAGTTGTTTGTCCTCATCTGTTTTTGCTTAAATTAGTTTAGATCTTTATCTTTCAAATTTCTGTCATAAAAACTCACAAAATCCAAAAATATTAGCTTAATAAGTTTAGATCTTAGTCTTTCATATATTTGTCTTTAAAACTTCTAAAACCAAAATATAGTAAAATAGTTTAGATCTTAGATTAAGGCTTAATCAGTTGTTTAATCATGATTGTTAAGTTTGTTTTAAGCTAGTTTTTATCTGGTATTTAGAACTTGTTCACTAGATTTCTCTTAAATAGTTATTTTCGAATCTGCCATAGTCTAAAAGGGGTGTTTGGTTTAGTGCACTCTTGATTTTACACTAGCAGTACTAACCTCAGTTAGTACTGCTGAGCATTTACACTACCAGTACTAACCATAAGTTAGTACTGTTAGTATAAATTTTAGCTTTCCAAATTTAGTAGGAATTAAGTTTAGATTTAGTTATAGCTTATTAAGATTTTAGTTTTAGTTTTCTAGCTTATTTCATTACTTATTACGTTTTCAAAAGTCAAATTGCATCAGCAGTACTTTCAAAGTACTGCTGTGTTCTCAGCTTAATTTAGAACAGTAATTTTAGGATCTAGTTTATCAAATTTAGTAGGACTTGAGTTTTAATATAGCTTAATAGATTTTAAGTCTTAATTTGCAATTTCTAGCTTATTTTCCTAGTTAAATTTAGCTGTCAAAAGTCATAAAAATCCTGAAAATTCCAAAAACAGTAGGAAATTAAGTAGAGTCTAAATTTGTTAATTCAGCTTTTAAGTCTAGATTTTATAGTTTATTTAGATGGATAATAAGTATATTAATAAGTTCTTTAAGTTTCAGAGTCTAGTTTAGCTTATTAAGTTTTCTAGCTTATTTGGAGTTTGTGTTACTTTGCTTATTTCTTGAGTTTGCTTATTTCATGATCGATTTCAGTAGCATTAAAGTAGTTTAAGCTTTAATTTCTTTTCATTTATAGATTAAACACATCATAATCTTTCTAGACCACTTTTCCTTTTTCACATTAAGTTTAATTTGAGTTTTTTATAGCTGTTTTGGTAAAACATAGCCCAAACCCCTAGTTTCTGTAACAGCTTATTAATAAGCTCTTTTTAGAGCTTATCTTTGAGTTTCAGTCCATATTGCTTTTGTTAAAATTGTTCCCCCTAGCTTCCTTTACAACTTTGCTTTTATAAGTTTTTCATAATAAGCACTTTTTAATTTCACCTTATTTTTAAGCTTTAAAAGGACCATTAGTGTAGTCGGGGTTAGGCTTCAGGGACCATTCTTGTAATTTTTCCATTTTAGTTGTTTCTTAGTCAATCCTCGCCCGTTAAGTGTTTTTCCCCGTTAGTCCTTTTCCTGTTTGCACCATTAGTCCTTAGTTAAGAATTTAATTAAGATTATTAGTTTTAATTAGTAATTAGGTTTAATTTTTAATTAGTTTAATTAAACTTTTATAAAAAGAAAAAAAATTAGGGCTTTTATTTTTAGAAAATTCCTGCACTTTTTCTTTATTTAGTAAAAATTTAGTTTACATTTTTAGGGTAAAATTTTAGTCCATTTACTTATTAGTTGCGTTTTAATATTTGTTTAATTGTTCGTTTTAAATTTATTTTCATATCTTTTCAAATCAAACATCTTTGCTTCATTCAAATCAGGATCCGAACTTAAAACGTGGTTTCAATTTCACTAGTCGTTGGGGAAACGACCCGGGTGATCATACTTGCCCGGTTAAACATACGTATATTATATATATTATATATTATTTTTGTAAGTCTTAACTTTTTACCTTGGTTAAAGGTGAATAGTTGGAATTTACCTAAGTAGTATTCTTATTATATATTTTATAGGTACGTAAAACTACGAATCAGTTTTTGGCGCCGCTGCCGGGGACTAGTGTTTACGATTCTTACGTTTTGTGTTTGTTGATTTGGTTTGAAGATCCTTTCGTCCTCGAAAGTTTCATTCTTGTTTTAAAATTCAAAAGTAAAAAAAAAATCATAAAATATAAAAAGTAAAAAAATATTTTCCTTTTCTTTTTAGTATAAGTAAAAGATAAAAAAAATAAAAAATAAACTATGAAGAGTTTAAGTTTTATAAGCTTAATCAAACTTCTATAAGAGCTTATAGAAGCTTATTTAAATGAATTAGGAGCTATTAAAGTGTTAGAGCGTAAAACAAACATTTCATTAAAATCAAAATTGAAATACTCTTGGCTGAAAATTAAAAAGACAATTAATAAACTTAGTTTGCATTTGAAATTAAGTAAAAATACATTAAAGACTGAAAATTTGATTATGCCTTAAGGCTTACAAGGTATATATTTATACTAAAAAAACTAGGTATTGGGTCCTTCTTTGTGTTCTTCCTGGTGTGTTTCTTTGTAGACACACAAATGTCTTGTGTTGTTGTGAGAGTGTAAACACAAACAAATCATGGCCCTTCATTTATCTTGGTGCTTGTTCGGATCATCTAAACCGTCGAATTAAGCTTGGGGAGTTGTGGGATTGCCAACTTGGCAATCTTCAGTGGATTGAGTTTAGTGAGGGGGTGGAAGAGGATTATCCAGGGTTTAATGGGGGTTACGGGATAAAAAAGGGAAGGTTAACCCATGAGCTTTAATGGGGGGAAAAATGGGCGGGAAAAGGAGTTATAAAAAGGTTTGGGGTGACAGGGTGTGTGTTTGGGGGTTTGACACAATTACCCCTCCAAGGTGTATATGTTTGTTGCATCACACGTCCTTGTGTTAATGATTTTTTTTGAGATTTGGCAGAAACACCCCTTGAGAGTTATAAAGTTTATTACACCCATGGTCCTTGCGAGCTATAACTTTGGAGCCTTGGCAGAAATGGCCCTTGTGGTTAACACTTTGGGCATTTGGCAGTTTTGATCCCTCACAAGTTTTTCTTTATAACCTTCATTGAATAAGTTTAGGGACTTGGCAGATTTAGTCCCTAAACTTATTTTTCTTCACTTTTTGACTTTGGATTTGTCGGGGTTGACTTGGGTTGACTTTTTCAGACTTGGGCTTTGTCTTGACTTTGTCTTTTCCACGCTTTTCCATTCCGTGTCCGGTTTTGTCGTTTTTGGCTTTGTTTTTCGTCCTTTTCTTAGATATCCATTCCTGCACAACACAATTAGCAAAACAAGCATATTTTTGGTATTTTAAGTCCGTTTTTGGTTATTTTAGCTCGTTTTTAAAGGAAAAAGGTATGTGTAATTAAACACATACCAAGCAGCATTCCCTCCAAACCTCTTCTCAACAGCATGTAGCAATGACTTGGCATCTTTGATGGAGTTAAACTTCAATTGATGTTCATTAGGGATTCCCATTAAAAAAGTGCTTCTTGCCTTTAACTTTAACCTCCTTTGTGCCTTTTCTTCAGCAGTTATAGGAGCAATTATAGTCTCAACACCTTCAACAACTTTTGTTATTAGAGGTGCATTACCATTCTATAAGACTTCCCATAGAGAATAATCAATCATCTGGA
The DNA here is from genome assembly GCA_026074375.1 of Tanacetum coccineum. Lineage (NCBI taxonomy): Eukaryota > Viridiplantae > Streptophyta > Magnoliopsida > Asterales > Asteraceae > Tanacetum > Tanacetum coccineum. The sequence goes on from BQNB010055152.1 coordinate 28,086, forward strand.
TGTACTGTTCCATCCTCATCCTCCAAAGCTCATACTCTCCTGGTTTGAGCATAGGCACTTTTGATGCAGCCACCATATGTACTGAGTCTTGATCCATGTCTTCTTAGCAAAGTTTCTCAAAGCAACAAGATCTGATACCACTTGTTGGTCCCACTTGAATGGATCTTGAATTCCTTAGCTTGTGTAAGGTTTAGTTATGCAAGATAAATCCTACACAACTATGATAGAAACTTTGTAAAATATATTAAAGATTATGTGGAATCTAATCTTTAATATAAGAAGAATTCTTCAATGAAATAGTAACACAAAACAATATAATTTAACAATAAAAGCTCCAATATTATTATTACAAATAATACGAATACTCTCCTAGTATTAGGGTTACAAAACCTTAAAGCTATGACAATTCTATATGATGAGATTGATGAGATACATTAAAACTCTATGCCCTAGGACCTCCTTTTATACACCAAGGAGTCCTAGTCGATTTACAATATATTACTAAAACTTAGATTATTCTCAAAGATCTATTCTATAAATAACAATCCTTATCTCATAAGTAATCTTGATCTTCAAGCAATCTTTATCTTTCAGCAGTTGTAATCTTTCAGCAGTTGTAACTTTATACCAGCATCATTAACTCTTAACAAGCAGTAGTAACTTATACACCAGCATCATTAACTTAGCAGCAGTAACTTCAAGATCATCATAAAGACGTTTAATCTTAACAGTCTTTTGGGTCCATTGAGGTTAGCATAAAACACTTCCAAGTTATACATTCTTGGATCCTGAAGCAAGATGCTTATTGTTTCTAGACCGAGCTTAGAGAGCATTAATAAGGAGTAATTTTGAAGATGAGACCTATCTCTATGATGAAGATTTGTTTTATGAAAGCTTTAGTTTGGGTAAGAGTTGTCTCTCTTGTAAAATGGTCTATGAGCTTGATTATGAGGTGATGTGTGATAAAAGTGATTTCTTCTTTAAGATGGTGGTCGAGGTTTTTCAAAATAGATTTTTTGATTATAAGAAGACTTAGGTTTAGTTTCTTGGGTGCATTTGAGAAGTAGGGTTGTAATTTCTTTTATGCTTTCTTTACTTAAAATGGAAAATTTAAGCCCATAAGATTCGTTACACTTTGTTTGAGGAACTATAGGCTTAGAGTGATAACTACTCAAGTTACTCTTATCAAGTGGTGTTATTAGACTTGTCATGTCATCCAAATCATTTTCATTCTTTTTTAATTTTGAAAAGTTAAGAGTTTTGTTTTGATGTTTAGACATATCATATTTCAAAGAGTCAACCATATGAGTGAGTTTTTCACAATTTAAGCATGGATCAATCACCTCTTTCACTTTGATATCCTTTTTAATTTTGGCCTTAAGTTCATTTGCTTTATTTTTGAGTTTATTTGTTTCTTTTTGCAAAAGTCTTTTTTTCTTTTAATAAAGCTTTAATCCTTTTTATAAAGTCCTTATTAATCTCTATGAGTTCACAATTACCATTCTCTAGGTTTTCTATACTTAAGGCTTTATTTGAATATGAGAGATTTAGATGTACCTTTGAAGTTCTGGTTGCCATAGGATAGGATTCTTCATGCTCCTCCTTACTGCTATCATTCCAGGAATCTTCGAGAGTGATTTTTGGATCTGCATTGTGACTTGAGTATCATCTAGAATACCTACGGTTCTCTAAAGCCATGGATCTTTACTCAGCTTTTTCTAAAAATCAGAGCTAGGATTTTGAGTTTTTAAAAAAGAAGTTTTCAACTTAAAATGACTTCTCGGGAAGGCTTTAATGCTTAAAAACTTGAGTAAACCACTCTGATACCAATTGTAGAACCGTAGAGGGCAAGGGGTGAATACGGTTTGTAGGAACCAAGATATCATTTTTACTTGAAAATTAAAGACGGAAAAATGGAAGAATTGTAGAGAGAGAAACTAGAGAGAGAAAGTAAAGAGAAAAGAAAGAGTGGTGGATTGAAACAAATGTGTATCCTTACAAATGAACAACCAACCCTTCTCCACACATGGAGAAGGGTTATTTATATGCCACATAAGGCCGGCCTTAGGAAGGCTTATTGGGCCGTGGACTTTGCTTCTTGGGCCAGGCTCGGGATTACTTGGGCTTTATCCTATAACACGTGACCAATTAGCTTACATAAACAAGCACATTTACCCTTTTTATCCTATTACAACATATAATAAGTAAAGACCGAGCTTCCATGATTAGTAGTCGAGCTTCCTTATTCGACTTAATATTTTGAGGCTAACAATCTCCCCCGAAGCAAGGTTTCCTTATGGAGATATCCTGCAAATTTTGAGCTTTCATGTTATTTGAGGCTAACAATCTCCCTTAATGTGTGGTCTTCGAATTCTCTGGGGTGAGATCTTGAATCTTGCTTCCTTAGACTTTGTTGAGATTGCTTTGTCTTGGTCTTTATCTTGTTGTAGGCTTGTTCCTTCATGCTTTACGATCTTTGATCTTGAGCTTTTGCCATTGTCTTTCTACTTTGTCTTTAGTTCTGAGATCTTTAAATCTTTTCCTTGTTTATCTTTATTTTCTTTGCCATCTTGCGATCTTATGTCTTGACCAACATACTCATACTTTGCATCTTCTTGAAAGCTTGCTAACAATCTCCCTTGATAGACTTGATATCTTAAAGGAATATCTTGAATATCAGAGTTTGCAGAAGTCTTTGTCTTTAATTCTTGAGCTTTCTTGATTCTTGAATCTTGATGCCAATAGTATGTCTTTGAAGTTTGAACATGAGCATGTGGTAATGACCGAACTCTGCTGGAATAAGGCTGCAACACTGTCATTTGTACCTGCATTTTAATGTTAGTGATAAATAGCAGATATGGATGAATATGGCTTTGTCATTCGTTGAGATTCAGTTGCATTAACCTTCGGTTCTGTAGGACCGTTTTACAATATAAATACTGTACCTGTGATCAGGTAGATTCAAAGAATCTCATTGACAGGGTTTCCAACTCAAAGCGTAAGATCCTCTAACACAAATGTATTAGATTCACCATGCTTGCTTGTTCTCAATACCGGAACGTCTCAAAGTAGACAACATGGTAAGAGTAAATCAGATAGTTACTATCTTTCTGATTGAGTCGTCAATTCATTTACTGGACCATTATCGATATCCAGTTAACACAGGCTTGATTTATATAGAATCTCGCAAGTCACCTACCATAGAGCTATTTGAGGTTGACTGTGGAAGGATTTCCATTCGTCACTGTGGAATGCTAAAGGGGATCACTCTGAATGTTTTGGAAAAATCATATGGATAATGCATAGGACTCTTGTTAACAGCTTGTGAACTTAATGATGTTCAACAAGTGTGTGTAATGGAATGTGTCCTAATGAGATTTATTTATTGATCTCTTAGCTCTGGACTCGATTAGTGCGTTTTGGTTTTAGTACTCGGAGGCTAGAGCAAACTGTCACCTATTCAATATCAACTAACTTGGAGTGAGAAAGTCAATAGAAGTCGTGTGTATCTCCGTGATAATTGAGACAAGTATCTTTTGAGAGAAACTTAAATGGCTGGGAAGGGTTGTGTAGTGCATCACTGGGTCCATGATGTCTTGTCTTTAATACTAGAATTCATCTTTGTGAATCTGATAGATTATGTGTTGACCCAGTTTCTGCCTAAAGTGTGTGGAGGGCTGCTTTGTTTTCACCCTTTATCGATATATTTCTTTTTCATTCTTTAACCCCTTCAATGCTTACTAAGACGTCATTACTAACACCTTGTTGTGATTGTTCTAGTGTTAACTCATGTCTTAGTCAGCATTATTCCCATTTTTCATTCTTCTCTACATCATACCTAAGGACTGCTATTTCTAACTATGGATTATCCTTGGGTAGATTCTTCCGGTTATGGTTGGATCATAGGATTAATACCTAACCTAACCACCTTATGACTTTAAAATTTGTCATGAATTAAGATGTTATTGGGTATAAGATCGTAAACATAAAACCTCTTTCGAAAAGTATAAAGCACTTTGAGTTGTTTAGATCACTTATTATTTTGAAGATCATATTTTAATTACATTTCTCCCCTTATTTTAAATACTAATTCCTTTAGTCTTTGAAATACCAAGTGATTAAAATTTATCATGAAAATCCCATGGGGAGAAAACTATTATAGCATGAATTATGTGGAACTTTTTCTTCTTGTTCCCCCTCCATTTTACATATGTTTGACACCAAAGAAAATGATACCAAGTCGTAAAAAGAATATAAAATTAAGGTTGAGGCAGTATTGAGCACACAATTTTAAAAGATTATAAATTGTCATTGAAGAATTTTTGAAAAAATATGCTCAACCATTAAATCATCTTATAACAAATATTCTATTGTTAACCATGTCATTATTACCAAATTGTTATTAAGATTAGTTTACATGTTTTGAATACCGAAAGAATTTAACTAGAATATCCAAAAACATTAAAACATTTGTTTTTTAAAAAACTCCTCCTCAAGAATAGAACCAATTGTAAGATTGTCGTATTTTAAAACACTGTGAGGGAAGGAGTGTTGAATGCAAAATTTTAAAAGATTTAGAATTGTCATTGAGAAATTCTTGTAAAATTGTGTTCAACTCTTTGAAAAACCACATGTTAGAAGAAAAATTATGTTCAACTTCTCTTCTAACACTAAGGGTAAGTGCACTTATGCGTATAATCTCCTTGGTCGTTCGGGTCCGAGTTTCAATCTGAGAGCAATTACAAGTCATAAAGAAAAATAAAAATGACATGTTTTGAAAGCATTTGAACTCTTGCTCGAACTTTATTTACACGCCTATGTCAATATTAATCAACATTTCTAGGTATGTAAATTTTATCGATTCCAAGAGACATGTCGAGAAAGTTCTTTTTGGAAAATTTGATTTTCTGATTTTGTATTTTCTTTTTGAAATTTTCTATTTTTGTATTTGGTTTTATAGGTTTTATATTTTTATATAAAAAAATAAAATAAAGTAAAATAAAAAATAAAAATTAAGAAGTAAGTAAACTTCGAATCCCTTAGAACATTTGTCTAGCAGATATCTCTTGTATCAAAGCTATCCCATGTAACCTTGGTCTCCCATATATCACATTTTCTTTTATCCGCACCTTGATTCTTTCCTTCTTCAGATTGAAAGGAGTATCTGCATTCAAATCAAGAGTTTGTTCCTCTTGGACATTGATAGATGTACCTACACTTGAAACAAGATTTTGTATGCATTTATGAAGATTAGTGACATCTGTATTGGATCCATGTAGGGATTCAGTGTCAACCTTGGTTGTGCTAAATGTGAATATCTTTCCAGTAGGAACCCACCTAAGACCAATAGTCTTGAAAATTCTACCCGTCGGTTTCCACCTAAGACAAGATCTAGGAGTCTTTATTTTCTCATGCACAAAGGAAGGCTTTTTTTATTGAAAACCTATGTCCTGTTGGGATCTGTCTTTATGGTTTCTTTGAAACACTTATTTGCTCTACAGGTTTGTTCCTGTTTGTTGTCTTATTAGATAGAACCTTAGCACGTGAGTTGACCTCATTCAGGAATTTCGTTACACAAGTATCATGATTTGCATTAAAGACACATTTTTGACATGTCGAACAAGCAAAGTGTTTGAAGTTTGAGAAAGATCTAGAATTCCTAGAGTGTTCTGCTATGGGCATAGTCTTTGTCATTATGCAACTACTCTTAGATGTAGTCCAATTCCTAGAATTTTGGTTATTGATCCTAGGTTTTGGTTTGCTACCATTAGCTGTGCTTTGTGATCTAGCAGAAGGCATCACACTAGGTTCTGAATTCCTACCTTTTTCTTGTGTCTTTTTTCTAGCTTCTTCTAGATAGTGATTATGAACCATGTCATTTGAACTAAATCATGGCATGTTCTTTGAGCTATTCCTAGATTCGCTAGATACAATCACATGATGAGGTTTTGCAAACGTAGATTCTCTTTCCTTAGGAAAGTAATGTGTAGTGACTGGTTTTGACAAATCATTATTCACATCAACTTGGGAGGCAAACCGTGGTTTTGAAGATTTAGGTCATTCAGATTTAAACACAGTTGGTTGTCTAACAACGAATTGGTTTCTGAGTGGATGTAAAATCGATTTACCTAAGATTGATGATTTTGCAAACTTAGTATTCACACTATTTCCTTTTAATTTTATTAACTCATTTTTAATGCTGCAATTGCAAATCATTTTTCCTGAAATTGAGCTATGAACTTAGCATTTTGAGCAATCAAAGAAGTTGTGTGTTCTATAGTCTTAGCTCTTGTTATCTTGATAGAATCAGACAGTTCTTTGTAATGTTTTTTCAAAGTCTCATTTTCCTTAAGTAATTTAGCCACTTTAAGTTCCAATTCGATGTTTATTGTTTCAATTACATTTATGTCATGTTTAACCTTGGCTTGATTACTTTTTGCTTTCAAAACTTGACCATGTTGCCCGGATTTTACCGCTTGATTTTGATATTTAAGTTCAAGAGCAATGCAATGTGCTTCCATTCTTGAAAAGTCTTTATGAAATTGGGCAACGATCTTTTTGAGACAAATATTTTCCGACTCCAGAGATTGATTTAAGAGTTCAGTTGTCTGGTTATCAGTTAATTTAGCAGGCAAAGGACATGTGTCATGACATTATTCAGCATTCTGGTCAGCGTCTCCTTCATTATTGAATTCAGGTTGCTCAGTATGATGTTGTCCTATAGCAAATACATTATGATCAACAATTAATTATACCTCAGCCATTAGCTCTTCATCATATATGGGCCTGATATCTGCATCATCAACATGTGCATCATTCCCTGATTTGCTGCTTGTATCTTGCTCTTTTTATTTTGTCCCACTACTTTATGTGTCAACCAAACTAGCATCTAATGATGTACTAGTATCAACCTTTCCCTCTATTGTCTGCATCTGTCTTTCATTCACCCTGGTGTCATACTCTCTTTTATGCAATGCTCTTTCATCAATTAACTTCTTAATAGATTCCATGTGTTGGATTAGTGTATTACGGAATTGTCGAACCTCGAGTTTAGTGTATTCGAGAAAGTATTTGGGTGTCATTATACCATCTTCATCATTTAACGAAATCCATGGCTTCAAGTACTCTAAAAGCAGCCATGGATCCAATCACTTGAAATTCTTCTTTGTCAAGTTGCTTTTCTAGTTGATCCACATTTAGGAACATTGTGCATGTGAAAATCTCAACATCTTGACGAAAGAGTGTCGCAAATGGCCGTTTGAATCCATCCTCGGTTCGAGTTCTTTTTAATTCGTTGTTCAAAAGAAGCTTAAGGTGTGAATAAAGTAATCGAAAAGATACCATGTAACCTTTTTTTTGCTTTGTCTTGTTTTGTTGCATTTGTTGTTCTTCTGAATCTTAAGACGAAGATAAAGTATCTTTCATTTCCATTTTACCATGAATTGTTTAGTAAAAATGATTAAAGATTGATCGAACAGTGATAAAGGAGGATTGCGTTTAGAGTGGTTGTTGAAGGTGATTAAGATTATTGTTCCACGAGATTTTACAAATCTTCATTAAAACTATGAAATCCAAGCTTTTTTTTTAGTTCAATAGGGATTTTACAAAGTAAAGACAAACCGAAGAAATAATAAAATCTTTTGGTATTAATGTATCATATTTCCACAGGAATATGACAATGTAATGTTTCACTGGAAATAGTACAATTGTAATGTTTCACTTGAATATGACAAGTGTAATGATCACTTGAATATGACACTGTAATGTTTCACTAGGAATATGATAATGTAATGTTTCTCTTGCTAACATATTTTGCTTGACATGTTTCTCTTGCTAACATATTTCGCTTGACATGTTTCTCTTGGCATATTTCGCTTGACATGTTTCTCTTGACATATTTCGCTTGACCTAAGAAAAATTGAGCAGAGTTTTGTTTCCAAGAAATGACATATTTTGCTTGAACTCAACCTGTCATATTTCGCTTACATACATATTTCTCTTACATATTTCGCTTACATGTTTCTCTTGCAACATATTTCGCTAGCTTCAAACATGTTTCTCTAGCTTAAAAAAACGGTACTTTTTCAACAAAAACACACCCTTTTTGATGTTTTACCTTGATTTTTTTTGTACAACTAGTTATATTAGGCCTAGATCTTGCTTAAAACATTAACTTTAATACATTTAAACACAAAAATCTGGGCTTTGATTTTGACTAGAACGAATGAAAAAAAACTTTTAAAAAAATGATTTAAACAAGATATAAACGCACACAAACGCACGATATCACCCCGTGGCTCTTGATACCAATTGTAGGAACCAATATATCATTTTCACTTGAGAATTAAAGAAGGAAAAATGGAAGAATTGTAGAGAGTGAAACTAGAGAGAGAAAGTAGAGAGAAAAGAAAAAGTGGTGGATTGAAACAAATGTGTATCCTTACAAATGAACAACCAACCCTTCTCCACACATGGAGAAGGGGTATTTATATGTTACATAGGGCTGGCTTTAGGAAGGCTTATTGGGCCATGGACTTTTGCTTCTTGGGCCAGGCTCAGGATTACTTGGGCTTTAGCCCATAACACGTGACAAATTAGCTTACATAAACGAGCCCGTTTACCCTTTCTAGCCTATTACAACATATAATAAGTAAAGACCGAGCTTCCATGATTAGTAGCCGAGCTTCCTTGTTCAACTCAATATTTTAAGGCTAACACGATTTTATTGACTTCTTTGATGTTTACAAAAACTTCAAGTCTCGAAAGAACCGAGTGGTGTACTAAACTACTTTGCAATATGATAATAAGTAGATAGAGAGAAGAGAGACACCACAATATATACTGGTTTAGGAAGGGGGTTTAGTCCTTCCATACGTCCAGTTGCGAATCCAAAACACCGATACTATTCCAAGTATAATCCTTATGGTAGACTACAAACCGTATTACAATTTAATTCCACCAACTTTCAACAAAGCCCGTCGCTCACACAGAAGAGTTACTACCTATGATATTCTGCCCTCGGAATCCACCCCTAAGAACCCGTGATTCGACTTAACCTATAACCAATAAAGCCTTCCCCTTGGAAGCTTAACAAACCCTAACTAGATTCCCTTGAAGATAGTTTGATTTAAGTATCAAATCCCTAACCTAGCCTAGAGACTCAATTATATTAGAAGGGGTAAGAGAAAGAAGACCCTCGACAAAACTCACAAGTATGGATTAGGTACTTGTGTGGCTCTCTTGCAAAGATGTGTTCACTTTAATAGAATGATGAGATGAGAAGATTAGAACACTTTGATGTTTAGACTTAGAGGATTAGAGAAGAGAATAGAGAGAAAAGAATGTTTGCAAGAGGTGAGAAATACAAAGGCCAAGGGTTGGTATTTATAGGCTAAGAGTCCCAACTTAGGAAAATCAATTCGCACCTGGCGCGCTGCCTATGCGTTAACTCGTGGCCAGCGCGCCAGAATCCCGATATTATTTTTCCTTGGGACTTTGGCATTTTAAATACCCGCACTTGTTAAACCCCTAATTGTACTTCACACTATAACCTTTCAATCATTCTTATACTCAAGGTCAACCAACTTAAATAGCCATTTGATAAAATGTTTGTGAAGTATTAAAAGCATTTTGCTTGTGCGATAATGTAGAGATGGAAAAGAATTATCAAAATAGGCATTTTGGGTATTCTTAAAATGTGTAACTATCCTAGTTGGGATACTGTTGGGTTCAGTTCCTGAGCCCTTTAGGCTTTCAATAGATTTAAACATAAAATCCCCTAAGTGTTTCTCAAGCTGAAGTCTTTCAGCTTGAGTCGCTGAAGCTTCTTCAGCGTCAGCTCTTCAGGTCCTTAGAAGATTAGGAAGTATATTCACTTCAGTATATGCAGCGGTACAGAAACTAAAGGACTCTTGGTTGGAGCTTCAGTTCAGCTTGGTTGACAATTCCAAGTTGAACGTTGTCTATCTCCTTAACAGAAGTTAAAACGTGTTGTTTCACTTCTAGAAGGTTTACAAGGCAGGAAAAAGATTGCTTTATGTCAAAAGGAATAAAGCAATCTCCTTAGTTAAAACGTGTTGTTTCACTTCTGTATGTTTTAAACTTGTTCTTTATATTGCTCATATATTTGTTTAAAACTCACTTTGTTTTCATGGAATCTGATTAGTTTAACTTGATAAACCTTATATCAGATTCCAAAGGACAAACAAGTGGTATCAAAGCCTTCTGGTTTATAAAATCCCTTAAAAAAGGATATATAAAGGCTCAAAGATTTTTAAAATCAAGATCCATCTTAAATGGCGGCAATAGAAGTACCACAGACTCTTGAATACAGGGGTGGTCAGTTAAATGCAGCTCTTATACCAGAGGTGGAAAATTTCACCAATTGGAAAAAGAGATTCATGTGCCATATCAATGGTATTGAATCTCAATTTGAAAACATCATTTCAAACGGTCCTTTTATCCCTATGGTAGCTGGTCAAAGAAAGCCAACAGGACAATGGACTGCAGATGAGAGAAAGGTTGCTAACTTAGATCAGCAACTCAAAAGTCTCATCATGTTTGTCCTTTCATATGACCAAATGAATTCTGTCATAAACTACTTAACTGCAAAATCTACTTGGGATGACCTGATACTATATCATGAGGGGCCCTCTGATGTGAAAGAAAGTAGGGTCATGGACCTGAAGTTATGCTATAACACCTTCAAATTCAAAGAAGGTGAATCTCTAACACAAACTTTCACCAGATATAAAGCTTTGATGAATGAATTAGTAAATGATGGCATTAAACTTTAAAGCTTGAGATAAATACTGGTTTTATAAATGGGTTACCAAAGAAGTGGCTAGCTTTTTGCCAAATTCTCAAAAACACAAATCATGTGAAAGAATCTGAGCTTGCTTCTCTATTTGGTAAACTCAAATATAAACAAAACCTTATAAATAGTATTTATGATACTAACAAAGAGAAAACTCTTATCCCAGCAACTCCACTGTCAACTGCCTTCTTCTCTACCTCTATTGTCCTTGACATTCAAGATAGTCTCGATGATGAAGAGGATATAAGAAGCATTCTGTGAGAACTCGTATTTTCTGAAGGTAATATTTTATTCAGATTTATTGCTCGTTTCATAAAATAATAGTTTTATATT
>BQNB010055153.1:0-23699 GCA_026074375.1 Tanacetum coccineum
CTGCATCTAGGAGCGAGTCTTATGTACATGGTGTTGTGTCTGAATAAGAGTACCCTGCAATTGTAGCTGTTTCTGATGTGAATAGAGCTGGGACTCGTGTGCATATACCTGCTCACGGTGGGTCTGAAGCTCATAATGGACCGACTGACTCAATCCTATCGCATGAGCCTAAGCCTCTCGAGAAGCATAGGCCTCCTCCTCCACAATGAGTACCGTCTCCTGGAGAGTCATCTTATCCCCCATAAGTAAGTCGACCCGCTGCGAGTCCATAGTGACTCGCTGTGATATACGAGTCCTACTATCTTAAGCATCCTCTAGTAGAGCATATAAGTCCTGTGTATCATGCTCATAGAGCTCAGCAAGCTCTGTGACCCTAGTATTGACCTCTCCCACGGTCATAGGTGCTATCTCAGGAACTGCCTCTGTCGGATCCACCCAAATATCCCTAATACCATACCCAACCTCTCTAATCCCTCTTCATCTCTCTTCAGCATCTAAGGTGCTAACAAACTCATAGTCTACCCCTCGACCTCCGATAGGCCTAGCAGTAGAACTCTCCCCAACCTCATACCTGGAGCCTAAAGCAAACAAATACGACCTCTTGCGAGGTGGCAGCTCAGACTCGGGAATATCATCCCTACGGTCAACATGTGGTGGTATGTATACAGATGGTGGTAGTGGTGGTAGTGGAGGTGATGGTAATGTGGCAGTAACCGCATCAATAAGGGCCTGAGTGGAGGCTATCTTAAGTGTCTGGATTTAGGTTGGACACCCAGATGATGGTAGTAATGGTGATGGCACAAGTGATGGTGATAAATGTGCAGATGGGACTGTGCACCTAGCAAGGCGCTCCCCTGCAGAGGGTGGTGATAGTGAGATAGGTGGTGATGGTGGTGGAGTAGGCATGTCTAGAAGTCTCTCAACCTCTGTATCTGGTGGAAGGGATATGGAAGCCTGAAGCCGGACAGTAATCCTAGCTCCAGTGGTAGTAATGTCAGTGGAGGGTGGTGGTATAACAGGCTCTGTTCCCTCAGGTAGGGAAACAGGCTCAACAGTAGGTACAACAACAGCGGAGTCGGCCGGAGCTAAGTGCTCCTCCTCCTCCTCCTCATCCTCATCGTCTTCATCCCCTTCATCCTCATCCTCATAATCGGCGTCAGCCCCGGATAAATCACCGTCATCATCATCTCCATCCTCTCCCCCGTCCATGGGATAGTCAACCGGAGCATCCTCTATCTCATCATCCGCATACTCCTCTGGATTCTCTTCTGGATCCGACTCAACAACATATCCTGGTGACTCAGCAGTAGGTGAAACAACAAGAGGTAATGGCTGCTCCTCAACCGAAAACACATGCTCATCCTCCAATGGTATATACTCAGGGTACATAGGCTCTGGAACGTAGTCAGGATCATGTGGCTGTATGAACATAGGCTCACGCTCATCCTTATCCTATGGTACTGGTGGTGTCTATAGCTCCTCGAGGCCTGGTATGTAATCCGATGATGGTGGGGCTACCGGCTGCATAAGGAGTCCATCGTATCCTAATACGATGACTCGTGGAGAACCACCGTCCGACAGCTCCTCGTCAGCTCCCCAAAATACCCTCCTTGGCTTAGAGTCGGTCTAGACGGAAGTGTAGGTAACCGCAGATGATGCAGAAGACATGACTGCTGTAAAAACAAAAATAACTTATATAAGTATTAATTTTAAGACTCTTATAGTAATATACGTAATATAATTTATATACTCGTATATCAATCATGCAAGCACTTAGTAAACTACTAATGCCAAAACAGTGTATGTCATGTAAGCACATATGCTAGATTGCAAACAAGTAATGTATGTGTGTCCCGTGCAATCCCCATTTGTGAATGCAGTGTTTGAAAATGGTTATAGTCCAGACAAAAACTTTTGACCTGGTTCTCTATAACCTTGGCTCTAGATACCAATCTGTAACACCCCCAAATCTGGGTGGCAGCGGAATATTGAATATCCGAGGGCGTTACTTCACAGATCAATAGCACAAGATATGAGAACGACCACTAAACGTGTCGTTTTAAAAAGATACATTGGATTAACAAAATACTTGTTCATTACATAAGCTCATGGCTTCAAATTGTTCGACAATTTAAATAAAGATTTCGGTTTATAACAAATGTTCCCAAAATGTAATACGCTGACTCTCCAAAGAGTGACTCCCAATGTTCTTGGCACCTCGTGCCTTATTGACCTGAGAAAACATGCTTAAAATGTCAACATAAAGTTGGTGAATTCATAGGTTTATGTAAATCCATTGAAGGACCGCAAGATTTCCAAGTGTATGATTAAGCAACAGATGCAAACATCATAAAAGTAATTACGTTTTCCTAAGCTCGTGACACTGAAGATCGACATGTATGAATGCAATAAATTGCCTATAGTGCCCATGAATGATGTTCTAACCCGCAACATCCCAAGTCCGACATGGTATACGTTTGTTGTCCGGTATACCGGCACAGTGAGCGCTACTCACCCAAACGGGGATGTCAATCCCAAATAGATCTATTTATAACACTCACGCTCACAATCTAGTAATTGACAGTTCATGATAATGGGCTTAGTGGGTTATCGCTACTTAGGCAAACACGTAATCATTGTATAAAATGTACACTTGCGTCCAATTTGTAAAACAAAGCATGTTCTCACCCCAAAGATGTAAATCATTTAAATAATTGTAAAGCATGGGGCTATGAACTCACCTTAGTAAGTAGTCCTTTGAAAATGGTAAATATATCCAAGTAAAAGAATCACACCGTCAAATACCTAAGTAAATACAGCCAGTCTTAGTCTACAAGTTTAGGCTAATGACTTAATGTGTAAACTACAATAATTTGCTAGTTTATATATACTGTTATCACTTGTGTGGTGGTGCACATGTTTATTGTATTTGTCTTTACTTGATGGCTCTTGGGAAGGTATACGATTACACACGTTCAAACACATGTATAACGTTATTAATAAATATACATATTTATTAAGTCGTGGTTTAATTTGTATAATATCCGACAAAGATTATAACTTGTCCGATTTGTTAAGTGTTTATTAAAATCACTTTTGTTCATATAATACCCTTAGGTTTTCTATATTTACAAAAACAGTCCCTATGTTTATGAAATATAATATTTACATTTTAAACCCCTAGGTTTCCATATTTACACCTTTAGTCCTTTAACTTAAGAAAAATACACTTTTGGTCCTTGTACTTTCAAACAGTCCCTCAAGTTTCAGAATTGACAGAAACAACCCCTAGACTTTATAAAAACAGTTTTTGGCAGTTTCTACCCTAAGTTTCCATTTTTGACACTTTTAGTCCCTTAACTTACAAAAATTACATTTTAAGCCCAATTAAGTTCTAACAAGTGGCAATAGGTTTTATTAAGCTCCAATAAGTCATATAAGCTGTGGCAGCTTATAAATAAGCTCGGATGAGCTTACTTAGGCTTATTGGACCTTATTGGGCCCGTTATGGTCCAATAAGCAATTTACATGTCCAATCTAGTTTTCAAAGGTACATAAGCCCTCATTAAGCTTATTTAAGCTTATTGAAACTGTTTGGCTTAATAATAAGCTCGGATGAGCTTATTTTGAGCTTATTGGACTCGTTAGCCCAATAACTCTAGCCCGAAAGGTTTTCAAAGTCCATTAGCGTTTCAATACATGATCCAAATTATTTTTATTATCTCATTAATCTCTTATGATTATAATTAAGCTGTTTTTATTGTATGGCTTATTCAATAAGCTAATAAGCCTTGTTAATGGGCTTTTGGGCCCATTATGAACTCGATAAGTGCATGTTTGGGCTTAATTCATTTGGGTCCATTAACTTATCCTAGGTTATAATAATCCTCATAAGCTGGTTAAGCTCTCAAATAAGCCGTCCAAGCTTATTGGTGGCTTATGGACCTCGTGGGTTCACAAAATTGGGCCGTGAAGTCCCAATAAGGGTCCGTTTGGTTTAAAAAAGTAAAAAAAAAAAAAAAAAAAAAAAAAAAAAAAATAAGGGTTTTTATATTGATTTGAAATAAGTTTTGTAGGATTCTAATAAGCTCGTTGAGCTTATAAATATCTGTGGATTTTTGCCGATGGCTTAATGGGCCCCTTTGGTTTGTACATGGCCATTTGGGCTAGAAACAGCCCGATAGAATATCCACTTGTGTATGTAACTTATACACAAGTTCATAGGTTTTCTAGGTAAGTTAATAAGCTCGAATATGCTTATTACTAACCATGGGTTGTACCTACTTGGGCTCTTTAAGTGACTTGCGAGTCACCATTAGGGTCCAATAACTTGCATAGAGTTAATATGAGTCTTATAAGCATATAAGTCCCTTAATAAGCTTGTGGAGCTTATTAATAAGCAATGGCTTATGTCTAGTTGTTAGGCCCGTTAGTGGTTTGTTAGGCCAGTTAGAGTTGTGTTAGGGTTTTGTAACTTATCTCGACCCATCCCGAACAACCCTAGTACGTATATTTATAGTGTACACCCCTTTATCAAGCCAAACAAGTCGTTAAGTATTATGATATTGATTGTATGTGTTTTTGTTCCAACATGTGTTTGCCAAGCCCACACGGCCCAATCTTACGTGTTGCATGCGAATTTTAAAAAACGATCGAGCTATTCACATTGCCCATTACATGCCTTATCTGTGGTTCACCACACAAGCCGATTTGACGTTATGTATATTAAGACAGTATGAGGGTTAGCCTTGCTAGGCATGACCTACGTTTAATTTTGACATCATAAGCTAAACGTGCCTTATGGCGCATGACAACGTGAAACTTAGACATGTATACAAACTAAGATAGTTACAAAAAGTCCTAGCCTCTTGAATGTAGGTGTCGTGTAGTCGTGTGGAAACCCGAATAGTGCCCCAAATCCTAGCTTGAACCCGTATCCTACTTGCTTCTAAACCCGTAAATGTATAACCCCCCTTAGCTCCTTGCTTTATTAGAAGCTAACCTAAGTTACTTGTTTAAGAGTGGTGCCGAGTTTATGAGGGTGTTTGTTCTCGGCTATGATGATATCCGAAATAAAAGGGAAAACAATGTTTTTTTGCTTGAGAATGTTTGTGAGTTTGAGAGTTGTAAGAAAGTGGTTTAACTTCAATAGAGATTGGTATAGTAGGCCCAGACAATTTGGATTCTCTCTATTCTAAACAAACCGAACCGTGTCCTAACAAGGTGGTTTTATGGTTTCTAGTTAAGCACTCATGGTTTTGCTAATACCCTCCTAGTACACTCCTTAATTGCAAGATAGTTGTACAAGATTTCTTAAGATTTGAAAATCTTAAGTGTTATGTGTGGGTGATTTCCTAGCCGTGGCAAAACAAGGGCAAAGGGAATGTCATTTGGTTATTATCCATTATGTATTAGGGAGTCTAGGGAACATTTTGACATCTTCGATTAATCCTAGATGTACAATACTTCAGCATGAGATTTAGGAAGATTTGTTAATGGATTTGGTGTCCAAAATTCGGCCATAGTGGGGATTTCACAAGAATTGATTTAATTTTTATGTTTAAGGTTTCAAAGTGGGTATTGGTTTGAGTCTAGGTATTTCTGGGGTGTGTCCAAATGTATTTTATTGTGAAACGTAAACCTTTTACGTGACCAATAAAAATAAACACGCAAAGTTTATAATTATATTTTTAATAATTATATATTACTTAGTTGATGTAAACCTTAATTTATTTGATGACCGTTTACATTAAATGATTATTTCTAGTCTACGCGATTTAGCTTAAAAGTAAATAATAAAAGTAAACGCGTATCGGACTAAAATAAATAGTGACGAATAATAGGAGTCGTAAAATGACCTGAAATTGAGAAATGTTACACAGGAGTCATACATCTTCCAATTCAACACTTTGTAATCTTGTTGATTCCTCCATGTATTATCTTCTACATGTGGTTCAAACATTATTTTCAAATCATTCCATAATGCCAAATCCAAGTCTTCCACTGGTCTTGTTGACTCATATTTAGGTTTTACCAACTTGTACAAATTTTCCAAGTCTTCCCTGTCAAAACTTTTAAGCATGTGACTAAAGATCATGTACATTTGAGAGTTTCCATCAGCTCTTATTATTTGATAATAGCTTTTTCTTCCTTCTTTATGAATCTTCCAGTCAACAATAGTTGGAGACTTAACAGCCAAAGGTATAGCATCAATTTCTACTTCCTCTTCATCTGTAATGACTTCCATTAACTTTTTATGCTCTACTATTTCTTTGTCATCTTCTACCTTTTTGTTGGGAATTAAATGGCTTCTACAAGTTTATACTGCTAGAAGGACTTAGTGCTGCTATTGAAGATTGAAGAATATAAACTAAGTCATTAGTACTGCTAATTGTAGTATTAGTACTGCTTTTACATTTATTTTTTTTTTTGTATGGCCAGTACAAAAAGATAGACACTTAGTACTGCTATCTTTGTATTAGAACTGTTAGGTATGACTGATAGTACTGCTTAAAGGATATGCATGAGATATATTAGGAATATATATGCATGATCACGTTACGCATTTGTAAGCACATAGGCGTTTTCCTTAGTGTATAAAAGAAACCTTACAGCACAATTATGACATACAATTATCACAATATTAATAGTTAGTAATCTGTAACCTACCAGATTAATAGTAATCAAAGTTCTGTTTTATTCATTGTTTTTCTTAGCAATATAAGTTAGTTTCCACATAGATTATATTGTTCATAGTCATTGTTTCTTTTGTAGTTAGTTTGGATCTATCCAGATTGGCTACCATCCTTAACAGGCTAGAAAGATCTATTATACTGGGATCTTACATTGTTGTAACAGAGGCTTGTATCGAAACTCTGATAAGACTAAAACCAAAACAACCAAACCCCCATAAAAGTTATAAACCTTTACCTTTCAGATCTATTCAATGACAGGATCAGATGATGAAAATCCACCACCTCCTCAAACACCAACATAGCAAGCCCCTCACATTGTGTCAACCATTAAACTCCCTATTCTAAAGAAAGGTGAGTATAACATTTGGGTCATGAAAATGGAACATTACTTAAGCCATACAGACTATCCTATATGGGAATTCATACAAAAAGAAAATGGTCCTGTAAGTGTCTCAACAGATAACACAAGGAGTAATAAAAGGTACCTGCTCCCTAAAAATGCTGGAAAGGAAATTTTAGCCAGAGAAAGAGAAATTAACGGCAATGACCACCTTGCTTATGGCTTACCAGAAGGCCATTTAGCAAAATTTCACAAGAAAACTATGCAAAGAGAGTGTGATGCTATCCAATCAAAATTAGTGTCAATGATGAATCAAAGAAGTATGCAGAAAATGACAGTTAAAAGCAACATTGAAGGCTTTTATGTATCCAACCTCGAAGGACACACCCAAGGTTATGACAAGTTATATAGTTCTTACTGAGTAAACTTGAGATTCCATGGTGCAGGTGTCTTTTCACTGAAGATTGCTAATCAGAAGTTACATAGGTCTTTTCCATTCTTTCCAGGTCCCCAAGAACCTTCTCATGAGGCCAAACCAGTAGTGACATCTTCGTTTTGATGATCTCTATAACAATCTTAGAGTCTTTGAGTTTAATGTTAAAGGCTCTACTGGATCATCTTCTAGTGCACATAATGTCGCCTTTGTTTCTTCTGAAAGCACTAGCAGTACTAATGATGTTAGTAATGCTTATGGTGTTTCTACTTCTTCTGGCTACAACTCACAAAAGGAAAACTCTTCATCATACACTAATGAACTCATGTACTCTTTCTTTGCTAATCACACAGTGGTCCACAATTAGATCATGAGGATCTGAAGCAGCTTGATAAGTCTGATTTAGAAGAAATGGACTTGAAATGGCAAGTAGCCATGATTTCAATAAGATTGAAGAAGTTTTACAAGAAGACATGTAGAAGTCTGCAGTTTGATGCCAAGGAACCAGTCGGCTTTGACAAGACCAAAGTTGAGTGCTTCAATTGCCACAAAACAGGGCACTTTGCTAGAGAATGCAGATCAAAAGGAAATCAAGAAAGCAGAAGGAGAGATGCAAGGAATACTGGATATAAAGCAAAATAAAATGGGAGGAGACCTGGAAAATAGGAGGAACCTAAAGCTTTGGTAACTCTTGATAGGGAAGGTGTTGACTAGACTGGTCATGCAAAGGACGAGCAAGAGAATTTTGCTTTGATGGCTTACAACAATTCAGGCTCAGTCACTGAGGTAAAATCTTGTTTAAAAGAATGTGTGGAATCATATGCTAAACTTAAAAAATTATATGATGAACAAAGAGAACAACTTGGTGATGCTAGTATAGAAATTCAAGCCAATACTCAAGCTTTAAAAAAGGTAGAAGCTCAATTAGTTGCTCATCAAAAAAATTAACTTTGGTATGAGGAAAAGATTAGATTTATGAAAATTGATTTAGATGATAAAACTGATGTGCTTACATATCATAAGAAACTATTAGCAGAAGCTGTAAAAGAAAAAGAAGAATTAAAAACCAAACTTGAGAATTTTCAAAGTTCTTCTAAAGGCCTTAGTAAACTGCTAAATAGTCAGATAAGTACTAGGGGCAAACCTGGGCTTGGGTATGGAAATCAAATACATGAAGGTCTCTTAAGTTATGAAAATGAAGTTTTTCAAAGTGTATTTGATAGTAGGTCAAGTGATGTAAAAGATAGTCATGTGCATGATAGATTTGCAAATGTTAAAGGCATGCATGCATTTCCCCCTCCAATGATAGGAAATTACATGCCTCCAGGACCTGATAGAGAAGTAGATGATTTTATGTTCACATATGGTCCAAAATAGTCTAAAACTAGTGAATCTGATACTCAAACCAGTAATCTTGACTCTTGTGAGTCTAATTCTAGTATAGAAACACTTGAATTTGTGCCTGAACCAGTTGTAGTTGAACCCAAAGTTGTTAGTCAACCTAAAGTTTGGTCTGATGCTCCTATCATTGAGGAGTATGAGTCAGAAAGTGATGATGAATATGTGATTCAACCTTCAAAAGAATAGGAAAAACCTAGTTTTGCTTTTGTTAATATTGTTAAGCATGTAAAAACTCTTAGGGAAACTGTTAAAGAACAAAACACATATAGTCCAAGTCCTAAAGCTGACAAGAGAGACTGGAATAGTTTAATGTCCAAAAGGTTAGGTTTGGGATATAGGTTTACTAAAAAGGCATGTTTTGTATGTGGCAGTTTTAGTCATCTTATTAGAGATTGTGATTTTCATAATAAAAGAATGGCTAAACCGGTATAAAATAACCAAAGAAAGGTAAGTGGTACTGGTTAAAAGGGAGAAGAGACCAGTGGTGGAACACTGTGCAAAGATTGATCAACCAAACAAGTTTTGTTCCATAAATCAGTACTAACTGAAAACTGCAATATTTCCATTATTACTGCAAGCAAAATCTCTCTAGTCAAGCAGCAACAACTAGTATTGCTAGGAAAGTTAATACTGCCAGACCCATTATGAATGAAATCAGACCAAGAAATAATTTTTATAAGTCTCATTCACCTATTAGAAGGCCATTTAATAGAACAACAACACCAAAAGCTAATTTTTTAAATCAAAAAGTTAATACTGCTGAGGTCAAAGCAGTTAGTGATGTTGGGGGCAAAAGAAAAATGGCTGTTAAGCCCTCAGCAGGTTGTAATTGGAGACCCAAAAGACATTACTAGAACAAAGTCTCCAAATACAATAGTGGATCAAGCTTTAGTAAAAATGTTAATTTTAAAGATCCACTAGGCAAAATAAAAACAGGAAAGTTAGATTTTGAGGATGTGTGCTTTGTGAAAGAACTACACCATTTCAATCTCTTTTCTGTGTCACAGATGTGTGACAAAAAGAACAAGGTTCTCTTCACAGACACTGAATGTCTTGTGTTATCTTCTGACTTTAAGTTGCCTGATGAAAATCAAGTATTACTTAGAATCCCTAGACAAAACAATATGTATAGTTTCAACTTAAAGCTTACAACTTTTGCATATGGACTCATTTGGACCTACATCTATAAGGAGCATAAACCATAAGACTTATTGCCTGGTTATCAGTGTTAATATTACAGTATAGTAGGGTTGTTCTTTTAAAACTAAGGATGAAACTAGTGGATCCTTAAACTTTATAAACAAATAAAGAACTAATTAAATCAAAAGGTTAAACTATTAGATGTGATAATGGTACAGAATTCAAGAACAGGGACATTATTGAATTTTGTGGGTCAAAAGGGATCAAGAGGGAATACGGTAATGCTAGAACTCCACAACAAAATGGAGTTGCTAAGAGAAAGAACATGACCCTTATTGAGGCTGCTAGAAAAATGCTAGCAGATTTATTTTTACCTAACAACTTTTGAGCTGAAGCAGTTAGTACTGCTTGTTATGTCCTTAATAGGGTATTAGTGACCAAGCCTCAAAACAAAACTCCTTATGAACTTATAACTGGTAAAATACCAATCATAAGCTATATAAGACCTTTTGGGTGCCATGTGACCATCTTGAATACCATTGACCATCTGGGCAAGTTTGAAGGGAAGTCTGATGAAGGGTTTTTAGTTGGGTATTCCCTAAATAGCAAGGCTTTTAGGGTATACAATTTAGAAACCAAGAGAGTTGAAGAAAACCTGCATATAAACGTTTTATAAAATAAACCAAATGTTGTGGGGAAAGGACCTAATTGGCTGTTTGATCTTGATTATTTAACTGATTCAATGAATTATCAGTCTGTGAGATCAGAGAATCAAGCTAACAAAACTGTAGGTCCAGAAGAAGCTAATCATAGTGCAGGTACACAAGATAATATTGATGCAAGAAATTCTGAAATGGAAGCTGACCCTGCTCGAGACTACTTTGTACTGCCAATATGTTCTTCTTATACTTCAACTGTCAAGAGCTCAGAAGCAAAGAATGAAGATGAAAAGCCTAATAAGGATACTAGTTTAAAGACAAATGAGGAGCCAGTAGATCAGGAGGATCAAGCCTTTTTGGAAGAGCTTGAAAGGCTTAAAAGACAAGAAAAAAAGGCTAATGATGCAGCTAAAGCTCTTAGAAAGGAGTTTGCTCAAGAAGTTGAGGATTTTCTTCTTCAAGCAGAAGCTACTAGAGCTACCAGTACTAACTCAGTTAATACTATTCGCACACCAGTTAGTACTGCCAGTTCTTCTGGTGGACCATCTTACCCTGATCTACCTAACTATGCTGACCAAGATGATTCTAAAATACCTGCTCTTGAGGATATTTATGACAATCCAAATGATGGTATTTTTACCAATGCATCTTATGATGATGAGGGTGTAGTGGCTGACTTCACTAATTTAGAAACAACTATGAATGTTAGTCCTATTCCCACTTCAAGGATACACTCTATTCATCCTATAACTCAAATTCTTGGAGATCCAAAATCAGCAGTTCAAACAAGGAGCAAACTGAACAAAAGTTCTATAGCCCATGCTTTTGTAAGTTATATTCAAAAGCAGAGAAGAAATAATCACAAGGATTTCCAGCACTGCTTGTTTGCTTACTTCCTATCTCAAATTGAACCCAAGAAGATATCTGAAGCCCTTGAAGATGAAAGTTGGGTTGATGCTATGCAGGAAGAAATGTTGCAATTCAAGATTCAGAAGGTATGGATTTTTGTAGATTTGCCTTTTGGGAAGAAGGCAATTATAACTAAATGAGTCTACAGGAATAAGAAGGATGAAAAAGGTGTTGTGGTTAGAAATAAGGCAAGGTTGGTTGCCCAGGGATATAGGCAAGAGGAAGGGATAGACTATGATGAGGTTTTTGCTCCTGTGGCTAGGATTGAAGCCATTAGGATCTTTTTGGCCTTTGCTTCTTATATGGGATTCATAGTTTATCAGATGGATGTGAAGAGTGCCTTCTTGTATGGCACAATTGATGAGGAGGTGTATGTGTCTCAACCTCCAGGTTTTGTAGATCCTAAGTTCCCTAAGAAGGTCTACAAGGTTGTGAAAGCTTTGTATGGTTTACACCAAGCTCCCAGAGCCTGGTATGCTACTTTATCTACTTTCTTGTTGAAGAGTGGATACAGAAGAGGAACCATTGACAAGACTCTTTTTATCAAGAAGGACAAAAATGATATCATGTTAGTACAGGTTTATGTGGATGATATTATTTTTGGTTCTACAAAGAGGTCTTGGTGTGATGAATTTGAGGCATTGATGAAGAGTAGATTTCAGATGAGTTCTATGGGAGAGCTCACCTTCTTTCTTGGATTACAAGTCAAACAGAAAGAAGATGGTATTTTCATAAGTCAGGATAAGTATGTTGCAGAGATCCTGAAGAAGTTTGATTTTGCTAGTGTGAAGACTGCCAGTACTCCAATTGAGACCCAGAAGCCTTTGACCAAGGATGAAGAAGCTGCTGATGTGGATGTACATCTTTATAGATCCATGATTGGCTCTTTAATGTACTTGACTGCTTCTAGGCCTGATATTATGTTTGCAGTCTGTGCTTGTTCTAGGTTTCAGGTAACTCCAAAGACCTCCCATCTTAATGCTGTGAAGAGAATCTTTAGGTACCTCAAGGGCAAACCCAAACTGGGCCTTTGGTATCCTAGAGTGTCATCATTTGACCTGGAAGCCTACTCAGATAGTGACTATGCTGGAGCAAATCTTGACAGGAAATCCACAATAGGAGGTTGTCAATTTCTTGGCAGACATTTGTGGCTACTTCTACTACAGAGGCAGAGTATGTTGCTACTGCCAACTGCTGTAGGCAAGTATTATGGATTCAAAATCAGATGTTAGACTATGGGTTCAATTTTATGAACACAAAGATCTACATTGATAATGAGAGCACAATATGCATTGTAAAGAATCCAGTGTTTCACTCCAAAACAAAGCATATTGAGATTAGGCACCACTTCATTAGGGATGCTTATGAGAAGAAGCTTATCCAAGTGCTGAAGATTCACACTGATGACAATGTGGCTGATCTTTTAACTAAAGCTTTTGATGTTAGCAGGTTTAATTTCTTAACTGTTAACATTGGAATGATCAATCTATAGCTGCATCAGTTCAGGGGAGGCAAGTTAGCAGGTTACTTTGTTGTACAGTTTGTGAAATATTTTAGTTAGCAGATGGATTTTAGATGAGATGATGATTTGGGATTCATTCTGTTCATTGGAATGAAGATTGAGGGCTACATATGGTGCTGAGTTAGTTAGTGCTGCCAGTTTGGTTAATACTGCCAGGCCAACACTTAGTACTGCCCAGTTTGGTTAATCCTGCCAGATCAACACTTGGTACTACCCGACTTTGTTGGTGCTACTCAAAAGTGTTTAACTATGGTGTTGATGCTTGGATTGGGTCAAAGATGCTGTTTGGATTGGATTTGAGGGTACTATATAGAAACTAACAAGTTAGTGCTGCCAGGCAAAGATGGTGCTGCCAGGCAAAGTTGGTGCTGCCAGGCATACAAGTTAGTGCTGCCAGGCAAAAGTTTGTGCTGCTTGTTACCGTTACTACTGTTGGTGAGCATAACATATTTTTATTAATTAATTATAACCGTTGAGATATTTCCGCCAACAACTTGCTTATAGGGGTCTATGACTTGAAAATTTTTGATCTTTTCTTCTATAATACTCTTTCTTTAAGATAAAGATTCAAGTTTATTTAGTCGGTCATCTCAAACCCTAAATCACATCTTTATAAAATCTCAATTAACTCTTCCAAACCCTCAAATTCTCACAATCGAACATATCCCACATCTTACTCAACCTTTTTAACACATTTATGGCTGATTTGGAGTTCGTCGATCAACACAATATGGTCACGTGTTTAGAGAAAACAGGAGGAAATTTAGAATCTCATAAGATAGTGGACTTTCTTACATCAAGTTTGATACATCATGCTCTCACTGTAAGTCCCACTATTTATATTTCTTATAGTGAACAGTTTTGGAACACTGCTAGTTCCCAAACAATCAATGATGTCGGTACCTTATAATATCATTTCACTTCCATACAAATAGGTATGAATCAATGATAAGAAACCATAAGAAAAGAGATAGAAGAATGAAAGAATTTTAGAGAGAGAAACTAGAGAGAGAAAGTAGAGAGAAAAATGAGATGTTGATTACCTTGCAAAATAAGAAACCTTACAAATAAGACCAACTAGCACACACCCTCTCCAAGAGTGGAGAGGGGTATTTATACTTTCTTACTAACCTAGGGTGACGCCTAGGTGTAGTGTTATTGGGTCGGCTTGGGTTTTGGGCTTTAGCCCGTAACGTATACAATATTAGATTAAATCATGAGCTCGACTCCCTTTCTAGCCAAATACAACGACTAATAAATAAAGACTGAGTTTCCTTGTTCGACTTAATATTTTAAGGCTAACAATCTCCCCCGAAGCGAGGTCTTTGAATCTTACTTCCTTGGACTTATTGAGATTGCTTTGTCGTGTGGTTCTTGAGTCTTTGTTTTGGTCTTTATCTTGTTGTAGGCTTGTTCCTTCATGCGGGGAGGGGGGAGGGGTTTTGTGATATTTGAATCTTGAGCCTTTGTCATTGTCTTTCGGACTTGTGTCTGTTTGTTCCAAGATCTTTAAATATTTATCCTTGTTTATCTTTAACGTCTTTGCCACCTTGCGATCTTGTGTCTTAACCAACATGCGCATACTTTGGATCATCTTGAAAGCTTTCTGTTAATAATCTCCCCCGAGAGAGAGCTAGATTTCTAAGGGTTTATCGTTAATCTCAGAGTTTGCGGAGTCTTTGTCTTTAATACTTAAGCTGTATGATATGTGAATCTTGATGTTATAGTTTGTCTTTGTAGTCTGAGCATGTGAATGTGGTGATGAATCTGACTTCGCGGAATGAGCTTCACCATCTTCCTCTTTATGTTTCTGAAATAAAACAGTTAGCTCTCAGTAATAAAGCGGGTGGACGAAGATGGAACTATGTCATTCGTCTCGGATTTGGTTAGATTAACCTCGGTTCCATAGGAACGTTTTACAAGATAAAGTATTGTACTTAGTGATCAGGTAGATTCAAAGAAATCTCCTTGAACTGGGTTCCAGCTCAAAGCGTAGGATCTTCTTAACTCAGAGTTATTAGATTTGCATGCTTGTAGTTCTAATTACTGGAACGTTCTCTAAGCAGATAGCACGGTTAGAGTGAATAGATAGTTACTATCTTTCTGATTATGTCGTCAAATTCATTTACTGGACCTTTATTGTATCCAGTTGTCACAAGCTGATTCATATAGAATCTCGCAAGTTCACCTTCCATAGTGATGTTTGATGTTGACACGGGAAGATTTCATTAGTCATTGTGATTGTACTAAAAGAGTTCACTCTGAATGTTTCTGGCAGAATCATAAGGATAAATTGGTAGGATCTTGCTAACAGCTTGTGAACTTAATGATGTTCCATATGTGTTTGCTATGAATTGTGTCCTTTATGAGATTTATTTGTTGTTATTGGCTCTAGACTCTATTAGTGCGTTTTGGTTTTTAGTAATCGGAGGCTGGAGCAGACTGCCACCTATTCAATATTAACTAACTCAGAGTGAGAAAGTCAATAGTAGTCGTGTGTATCTCTGTGACAAATGAGACAAGTTTCTTTTGAAGAGAACTCGAATGGCTTGGGGAGGGTTATGCTTGCATCAAGGTCTATGATGTCGTCTTCAATGTCAGCATATCAAAATTGTGATTCTGGAAGCATATGTATTTGACCCGGTTTATGCCTAAGTTGTGTGGAGGGCTTCTTTCTTTTCAACCTTTATCCATACATTTCTTTTTCATTCTTCAACCCTTCATGCTTACCAAGACGGTCATTACTAACAACCTTTGTTATGATTGTTCCAGTGTTAGCTCAATCTTAGTCGGCATTTCACTTATAACTTCATTCTCCAATCATACCTATGGACTGCTCATTTCTTAACTATGGAGTGTCCTTAGGTAGATCCCTCGGTTCTGGTTTGGATCATAGGACTGATTCCTAACGCTAGAACCTCCTTATGACTTCAGAATCATCATGAATATTAGATGTTGGTTGGGTATAAGATCGAACCATTAAATCTGTTTTTGAATAGACTTTGAGTATTTTAGATCAATTTTAATTAAATTTCTCCCCTTATTTTAAATTCTAAGTCACTTAGTTTTTGAAATACTGTGTGATTAAAATTTGGTTTTAAAAAAGGCCATGGGGGAAAAATGTTGAAGCTTGACATGATTTATTTGGAACTGTTTCATCTTGCTCCCCCTTAATTTTACATATGTTTGACTCATAATAAAATGATACAAGTGTAAAATCGATATAAATTTAAGGTTGACAATTAGTCATCTTATAAATATATTATATTGAATTGTCATTGATGTATCTTGTGTGTTATTAGAGATTTTTGCGGAAGGGTTTGGAATACATAAGTATGTCTTATGATATGATGTATCCAAATCATTATAACTTTGTTTTTCGCAGAGAAAAACTCCCTCTTGAAGCTGGAGTGTTGAACACATAAAGTTTGAAAGATTATGAATCTGTCAGTGAGAAATTCTTGAAAAATTGTGTTAAACAATTTTGAAAATACATAATGTTAGATGATTCTCTTCAAAATCTTAAGGGTAAGTCACTATCTCTGTACACTATCCTTTTTCTTGAGCTCAGAAACTTTAATGTCTTGTAGAAGAACAGTCCAAGACCCAAGAAGTTAATTTTCTCGTTGTTAGGATAAGTTATCTTTATAGATAGACTTTCCTTTATTTGAAGTCCGGGTTACTTACTAATATTTGCACATAAGCCGTCAAGAAAAAGTAGAAATGACATGTTTTGAAAGCATTTGAAACTCCTGTTCGAACTTCATTTACACGCCCGTGTCGATATTAATCAACATTTCTAGGTACGTAAATGTTATCGATTCCAAGAGACATGTCGAGAAGAATATTTTTTGAAACATTTTCTGATTTTTTGATTTTGTATTTTCTTTTTGAAATGTTATATTTTTGTATTTTTCTTTTTTTTTAAATTATGTACATGTTGATGTTTGATTAGGTATCAAGCAGATTCTTTTGTCAGAACCTCCAGTTCTGCTGGAGTCAAATCATCTCATACCAATTTCGCGACGGATAATGAAACCTTCTTGGGAAGGGCTTTAGTAAACATGTCAGCCAATTGGTATTCAGTTCTGACAAAGTATAATTCAATTATACCGTTTTCAACCTGTTCTTTGATGAAATGATACTAAGTATGTATGTGCTTGGTACGAGAGTACTGCACGGGGTTGCATGATATTGCTATGGCTGACTAAGAGTCGCAATATAACGGTATTTTGTTGTAGTTAAAGCCATAATCTTGAAGCTGTGTTCGCATCCACATTACTTGAGCACAAAATGTCAGATAACCACCACGTATTCAGCCTCTGGGCTGACATTGATTGTACAGTCTTGCTTCTTTGACATTCCTGGTGACTATTTATCACCTAGGGAACTGTATTTCCTCCAGTAAGTGCTTTTGTGAGTATCAACGCAACCGGCACGATCGACATCTAAAAAAGCTGTTAGTTCAAAGCCAGAACCCTTCGAATACCAGAGTCCATGTAGGAATGGTACCTCTTAAGTATCAAAAGATCCTTTTACCTTTTGAGGTGTGTTTAGTCGGTCTGCTTGATATCTTGCACATAACATACAATCTTGCACTATGTCGGTCTACTAGATGTCAGATAAATTAGAGACCCGATTTTGTTACCGGTAGTCAGTTTGGTTTCGGGTCTCCTCAAGTATGCATCTAATTTAGGTTTCGTAGCCATTGGTTGTACCCAATGCTTTGTCCTCTTTTTTTACATACCATGTTTTTTATGAATCTTAAAGTATATTTGGCCTGATTGTTAAAATTACCGCGTGGCGGATTGGGGGATCTAAAGTCCTAAAAGAATTTCATTCCCCCATTAAGGACATCTAAAATCTACAGTGCAATATTTTCAAAACATTTTGATAAATTTAGGGTTTGTAGAACCAAAAATAATGTCATCAACGTAAATTTACACCAGTAGAATGTCCTCCCTGTATTTTATCGTGAATAGGGTCGGGTCAATGATACCTTTAGTAAAACCTTTAGAAATCAGGAATTTTGAGAGTTAATTCATACCAGCTTCTCGGAGCTTGGTTTCAATCCATTAGAGCTTCCTGTCGACGGTAACTTTGTCTGGATGATCAAGATCATGGAATTCCATCTGGTGTGCAATAAACCTCCTACTTTACAATGGACTTAAAGAAAATGCCGTTTTCACGTCCCATCATGATAAATTGGAAAAGACTTGTGTGCAACATATGCGACAAAAATCCCAACAGCCTCCAAGCGAGCAACTAGAGCAAATGATTCTTCAAAATCAATACCACTCTTCAAGAGCATAACCCTTTGTACAAGTCGTGCTTTGTGTGCGAATTACAGGTTTGGTCTTCATCCTTTTTTGTTTTTTCCCGATAAACACTTTCGCTTGATTATGTTCTAAGCCAAGAGGTTTGTCAACGAGTTCCCAGACTTGTAGTCTATTAAACTGATGAAGTTCTTCCTGCATTGCTTCTATCCATGCAGAATCAGCCATTGCTTCCTGAATGTTTTTTGGTTCAACAATACTCACGGTGAGTGCGAACATACACATTTCAGGATCTGTTGCAAGTTGTCGTCTTGTTGCACTAGCTTGGGATGATTGCCACATCTTAAGTATAAGGTGATCTTTTGTCCATCGGTATTCTGAATCTTGAGGTTGATTTAAGGTATGCACAATTGAATTACTAATATTGCGTGAGGAAGACTCAGCATGTTCGTGTACCGGTGTACAGAAAGATTGGTAAATTCTGCTTGATCATCGTTGTTTTCTCAGGTATGTAACATTTGTAGTAGTTGATGGTTCAGAAGTAGGTGTGTATATTTCGTATGAAGGTGATGTTTCTTGTGGAGCAAAATTGTCGTGGGAGAAGAGACTTGTTGACACAAGAAGTACTCATCATTTGAAAAATTCATCGTTCAAAGAATCGATAAAAAGATCAACTCCTGTTGTGATGAAACTGTTGTATCTTATTCTTTTTAAATTTTAATTTTTTTTTATGCTGATAGGAGAAACATTTTGTAGTTCTGGTGCCGGGGTCAGGGTTTGTCATAAATCTGACGCCTTTTTATCATTAGGGAACGAGGCTTGAAGTGTCATAGCAACGACGTCTCTGACATCTCTTTGTTCTCATCAAATCTGAGATGGATGGATCAACTATAACCTTATTATCTTGTTATAGGAAATGATTTCCCTTTGACTCGAGTGGAGCTATCCCTCCATATGCACGGATCCCCTTTTTCTTTCATCTTATCCCAAATTTTCCACCTTTTTCTTGTCTAATAACAAGTGCAACCAAAGATGTAAAAGTGTTTAATTGAGGGTTTTCTATCATAATAGTGATATGCCTCTTTTTCATGAGTTTGGATGATTTGATGATCTGTTTTTGAGTTATAGCATGCCGGTTGCAATTGCTTCAGCCCAAAAGAATAAAAGAAGTTTAGAAGCCGATAGCATCGTTCGAGCAGCCTCAACGAGAGTGCGGTTTCATCTTTCAACAATGCCGTTCTGTTCAAGTGTTCGAGGAGTAGAAGTTTGATGCTTAATTCCTTCTTCTTTAAAGAATGTATTAAGTGTCTTGTTTAAGAACTCAGTGCCTCTGTCAGTGAGAACAGAAATTACTGGGGCTTGAAGATTTCTTTGGATCATGTGGAAAGTCTTTTTAAAACTTCAGGTTTTTTTGGTGTTTCAGCCTTGGAACGTAGAAAAGAGAGTCAAGGTTCTGGAGTAGTGTCGATGATTTACCAGAATATTTCTTCCCATATTTGATTGCACCCGCATTGGACCACATAAGTCCATATGAAGCAAATTTAATCGTTCTTTTGAACTTGAAACAGGCTTTGACTTGAATGAACTTCTTTTTGCTTTACTCACTTCACAAGAGGAACATAGTTGATCCTTGACATACTTTAATTTTGGTAAACCAATCACAACATCCTTCTTTGAAAGCATGTTGATGTAGTCGAAGTTGAGATGAGAAAGTCTTCGATTGCCCATAACCATAGCTTGAGTTAGTGATGCTTTTCCTGATGACAGTTGGAGTTAATGATAGTTGTTTCTTGAAAGAGTGAAATTTATAGAGATCAGTTCCACGATTACCTGTTAGTAAGTCGTTTCCTGAGATCTATAACAAACAGTAGATTTCCGAATGCACACTCCAAAATCCACATCACAGAATTGACCAACCGAGAAATGATTGTGATTGAGGACCTTCAACTTAGTAAACCCTTTTGATCGAGATATTTCATGAACCAAAACTCCATAACAAGAATTGGAGCAAATTGATCATTGCCAAAACGAACGGTACCTAGATATTTTTCAACAAATTGCACAGCAGTGTTAGATTGTCCGTCATGTGCTTTGTGCATCTAGAGTCAACAATGATAGCATGAGTTGTAAATCTGAAAGACTATTAGAGGACGAATGGAATACATGACATATTGGATCCTAAAGGTGTTTATGAGTTTTAAGACATAGTTATACTAGATACCATTTATCTTATGGAAAAACTAACTTTCTTAGTCACACTTTCATTCCTAACTTTAGGTACCCATTTCCTTTTTGTCTTAGGAACCCATGTATATGCTGATGGGCATTGTTGTGCTATCCACCATTTCCATGCCTTATTAGTCTTCTTATACAACATCCTATAGTAACTCTTTGAATTTGTGATAGTGGATTATGATGCAACTATTTTCTTATGGGGTGTTGCAATAGATTTGTTCGCTTGACTTTTGGGTTTTCCAGTACTAATAGGCACTCCTTTAGGCTTCTTAGTTCTAGCATCCACGTCTTTCAAAAACTTAGAAACACAAGCATCATGATTCACATTAAACACACATTTTCCACAAGTAGCACAAACAACATTAACATTCGAAGTTCTGGAATTTAAACTGTCATTACACGCAGTTACATAATTTGTTTTATTAGAAATACTAGAGATCCTAGGGTGTTCTTCTACTTCAATCTTCTTAAACTTCACATGACTAGTGTTTGGCATGACCTTATCTTTCATTTGATTGCTCCTAGGCTGTGGTCTGTAAACATTAGTTTTGTGAGTGTTATAACAAGATTCACCTTTAGAACACAAGATCTGGAGGCTTGGTAAAGTGAAAGAGAAATTGAGCCATGTTTATTAGAGAGAAAAGATGAGATATGGGAAGATGTGTGTGTTAGAGAGAGAACACATTAAGAACACGGATCCGGAGGCTTGGTAAAATGAAAGAGGAATTTATTCATTATAGAGAGAAAAGGGAAATGAGATGGGAAGAGTGTGTGTGTTTGTTGAGAGAAAAAAGGAGAAAAAAATACACAATACTTTAACAAAAGTGAAGCTTCACCCTCCATGGAAGTATGGTGTTAGGCTTTACTAGCTAAAATAAACCCGACACGACTATAATTTGTTTAAATGTAATTCTGTCAAGTCACCATATTTTAGGACTAACAATCTTCCCCCAATATGGGATATGGGAATTACTTTACAATGTTCCTAACTAAGTACAAATAAACAACGTAATATAGTCTTCCAAAGTGCTTCCACTGTGACGTTTCTTCTGAGTTCGCCTTGTCTTAAAACTAGTAATTCGAGCCGATCTTCATTGTCTTTACTTGTTCTTGAACCATTGTAGTATGCATGAGTTGGATTAACTTCCCCCCAATCCATGCAAGCATGTCTTGAAAAGAATCGTTTCGTAGACTTCCTTTTTGGCGAGTTTTGAATCGGCTTCCCCCAAACCAACATCCCTAATCTTTATAAATCAGATTCTAAACTTTGATGTAGCTTGAACAATCTTCTACCTTGTCATTAACGTGCATAGCGGAATTTGTAGATCAAACCTACACCAACTATACCACTGCTTCTTGTCATTAGGGCTAGTGATTCTTACGTTCAGGAGTGCATGCTGAGAAATCAGCAAATGTTCTTCTTTCAACCGGGGGGTTTGCATAATACTTCACAAACCATACTAAACATTTTTTTAGGGCTAACAAACTTCCCCCTGGAAGTTGGGTAACATCAAAGTCAACTAAGTCCCGGATGTACACATTTTCCCCCATGATGGTTGCGAACTCTCGGAAGCATCATTGTCGTATACGCCCATATACTCGAGAAGTTCTTGTCTTAAGCACAAATCTTGAGATCCAAACAAACCATTACCCTCTTGTCTTCAGAAACCGTAGAGGAGATGAAGCAAGAATCAAGAACACTTGGTATAATCAAGGTCTTGTGAATGAATGTCATCGAAGAACTTTGAAGATTTTGCTTAGACTGTGAAGTATCTTTGTCTTGGAATAGCACAAAAATACCCGTGAGAAGTGCTGATTACATCTCAACCTTTGAATTCTCTGGCTAACTTTACCAACCTCGTATTCTGTCGGCTATTGTTGTGATCACTTGGTGAAGTAAACCCGATATACCAAACTTGAAAATGAAGTGAAATCCCCCAAATTTGTTACTTAAGCTTGCACTGTTGTTGATTGAAGAACGGTGCAAGATTAAATCTATAAGTACTCTATACCCAACCAGAAAAGTATAAGAAGTACAACACCTCTTGAAATTATCCACATCGTCTTCTGCGTGTGACACTGAGTACTACAATGTAACTCCTTTAAGTGATAGTTATCTAGGTCTGCAACCAACCACCTCTGACTGCTGGTAACTAGATAATGCAAGTCTCAATCATAACCGTTGTATGTTCAAGCAAGTCATCAATTGATAGATTGGGTTTAAAGAAAAGGGGTAGCAAATAGAAGGAAGTCTCGATGATGAAATAAGTAGACTCCTTCGTGAAATCTAACTTCAAGCTCAAATAAGGGATACCAAATCAACTCGGTGATCACTTGTCATCGTAATCTGAATCTTTAGCCGTTTGTCATTTAGTGAATCTTATTCAGATCGTTTATAGTGTTATATATCATGTTTGTTGTTTAAATGCCGTT
Organism: Tanacetum coccineum; assembly: GCA_026074375.1. NCBI lineage: Eukaryota > Viridiplantae > Streptophyta > Magnoliopsida > Asterales > Asteraceae > Tanacetum > Tanacetum coccineum. Next base: position 23,044 of record BQNB010055153.1, read on the forward strand.
AAACTAGAACAAATGTTGTCTTGAATTGTCGTCAATGGATAAACATCGTCTAGTCTAACTTGTCATCATAGTCTTTTAGTCTCGGCTTAGTCCAATACTAACATAAGCCCAAAATTGATTAAAGATAAACATTTTTTTGGCCTAATAAATATAACTCACAGCCCAATATTGTATAACCCAAACCAACTCTATACTTGGCCTGTAATTGTTTGATTCGCATAACCTTTACACGGCCTAATTACTTTGCAAAGAGTATACCTGAGTCCATCATAACTAATTCGGTCCAACCCCTCCCTTATAATTAGGGTATGTCAAACCCTAATCACACACAGGTAATCCCACGCCCCCAATCTTTCTTATTCTCTCTCAAGAAAATAATAATCATCCATCTTTCTATCATTTCAAACGCAGCTATAAAACCAAAAATCCATCTTCCTTATGTTATCAAATCAACCCAAAGTAAAAACACACTAGATCTCCCACCTTCCTTGATCTTTTAACTCATAAGAAAAAAAACGTCACTACCCTGAATCCCTTTCTTCTAATCTATTCAGCACCATCAAACGAGGTGTTAAGAATCAAGAAGAGCGTGTCTTCAAGATCCTTTGATAAATGGGTCTCAGGTAAGGTGATGTATTTTGTTTGAGTTTGTGTAT